>CAUYQG010185187.1:0-12013 GCA_963574415.1 Tarsius wallacei
AAGCAGGAGGTATCACACTTCCAGACTTCAAACTTTACTATAAGGCTACAGTAATCAAAACAGCCTGGTATTGGTACAAGAACAGGCACATAGACCAATGGAACAGGATAGAGATTCCGGAAACAAAGTCTCAGTTCCTCAACCAACTCATCTTTGACAAAGCCTTCAATAACCATCACTGGGGAGAGGAGAACCTATTGAGTAAATGGTGCTGGGAAAACTGGCTGACCACATGCAGAAGATCGAAACAGGACCCCTACCTATCACCATACACAAAAATTAACTCTAAATGGATCAAAGACCTAAACATAAAACCTCAAACTGTAAGAACCTTAGAAAATGCAGGAGACACTCTTATGGAAGTTGGAACTGGCTACCGATTCCTGATCAAAACCCGAAGTGTCCAGGCCAGAAGAGATAAGATAGACAAATGTGACCTCATTAAACTGACAAGCTTCTGCAAAGTCGAAGAAACCATCAAGAGAGCAGGGAGACAGCCCACAGAATGGGAAAAAATATTTGCCCACTATATATCTGACACAGGCCTAACAATCTAGGATCTACAAGGAACTCAAACACGTCAAAAGGAAAAAACAAACCAAACATTCCCATTATAAAGTGGGCAAAAGACATGAATAAACACTTCTCAAAAGAAGATATATGTGCAGCCAACAGACACATGAAAAAGTGTTCAGCCTCACTCATCATCAGAGAAATGCAAATCAACACCACGTTGAGATACCACCTAACCTCAGTAAGAATGACCATCATTAATAAAACAGACAATAACAGATGCTGTAGAGGATGCGGAGAAAAAGGAACACTTCTACACTGCTGGTGGGAATGTAAAGTAGTGCAACCTCTTTGGAAGACAGTGTCGTGATTCTGAAAGCACTAGAAATTGACCTTCCATATGATCCAGCAATTCCCTTATTGGGAATATGCCCGGAGTAACTTAAATCATTCTAAAAAAAGATACCTGCACACGTATGCTTGTTGTAGCTCTATTCACAGTAGCAAAAACATGAAACCAACCATTTTGCCCATTGAAGCTGGACTGCATTTTAAAAATGTGGTACATATAC
Source organism: Tarsius wallacei (assembly GCA_963574415.1). Taxonomy (NCBI): domain Eukaryota; kingdom Metazoa; phylum Chordata; class Mammalia; order Primates; family Tarsiidae; genus Tarsius; species Tarsius wallacei. Next base: position 1,086 of record CAUYQG010185187.1, read on the forward strand.
ACAATGGAATATTATGCAGCCATAAAGATGGACAAACATATGGACCTCGCAGCAACTTTGATGTATTTATAGTCGATCATACTCAGTGATCTATCACAGAAACAAAGTACAGAGTACCATATGTTCTCACTCATAAGCGGACCTTGAACAATTATAATACTATAAGAAAGGGATTGGCAGTACTGGGAAACTGTCAGGGGAGGGGGGGTGAAATTGGCATTTGAGGAAAACTGCTAGGGGAGGGAGGGACATACCTCATCAACAAGGGTACCTGCATAATCAATGTTTGTATACCTAACCCTGAATTTTACCCCACATCTTTAAAATTAAAAAAAAGAAAGAAAGTAGGCCAAACACACAGCTAGTGAGTGACAAAGCCAGGACTTGCACGTAGATTTTCTTACCCCATAGCCCATTTTTTTTCCTGTTACATTGTAGTGTCTCAATATGACTTGAATTATGCAGACAATCCACTGCTTAGCAAAAGCAAGTATCAGGGAGGACACATAGCAAAACAGTAGTAGTGGTGTTAAGGAGGTTGTGTTATGGATTTTAATTTTTGGCCTTTAGCTACTGCCTATGTATATATTTAACAATTATCCTGATTGGATCACTAAACATTATATCTATAGAACATTATCACACTTCCCATAAATACGTACAATTATTTTGTGTTAATTAAAAAATAAAATTAATTTTAAAACTTCCATTATTTTCAAAATTACGTATTCAAGGTGGAACCCCAAAACAAAGAATTTATTAAAAATTGTATATTTATTCTTACACGTTTAAACTTCAATCACCTTCAAAGTACTCTCAGTTTGATGCATTATACCCATTAAGACACTTTTTACACTGCTCAAAATGGTTATTGAAGTTGTCTATTTGGATGCCTTTTAGTGCTTCTGCTGTTTTTTGTTTCACATCTTCCACATCAGCAATACATTTTCCTTTGAGGACTTTTTTCAATCTGAGGAACCAGCAAATCTAAAAGTCCCTAAAAGTGAGATCAGGGTAAATAGGGAGGGTAGAGCATGGGGGTTATGCTGTTTTTAGTGAAAAACTGCTGAGCACTCAGTATGGTGTGGGCAGGTGCACTTATAAATCACCCACGATAAAATAGGTGAATATGGTGAAAGAATGTAAAAAAAAAATTCTCTGAATCTGAATGCAACTTCTCACAACAACACTAGCTGGTACACTGATGCTGATGGGTTCCTAGAACACTTACCTAGTGTGGGAAGCCTGTACTACAAGGGGCCCATTCTCTAAAAGATTATTCCTTTTTTTGGGACCCCATATATGTGTGTATGTATAGATCTATCTATCTATATAAATATATAAAAATACACATATATATGTATATATGTGTATAGATATGTAGATATATAGTACATATCTATATACTATATATAGTACATATCTATACACATCTATACATATATATGTGTATATATATATATATATATATATATATAGAGAGAGAGAGAGAGAGAGAGAGAGAGAAAGAGAGAGAGAGAGAGAGAGAGAAAGAACCAGGGGGATAGAAAGATAATTTACTTTTTCCACCTATAAGAAAAGTTTTGCAGGACTAGGACCATGCCTCATTAAGTTGCTATGTTAAACTTTATTACTGGAATTTTAACCTTATGTAAAATGGCAAAATATTTTCTTTATTCTAATTTTCTTCAGAAAAAAATTTAGTGACTGATTAAGAGAGTCTGAGTTTACTTGGCTGAGACAGTTTGCCTGCTGCTTTTATCCCAAACTGGAATCTCAGAACTGAACAGACAACAGTATGTACCACAGTTAGCAGCAGGTGGTATCTGGGAGTTAGTGAAGCTATCCTTTTTGGCTGTCCTATCAGAAAACAAATTTAACAATGATCTTTGGTCATAATTCCTCAGAAGAGACATAGGAAGATAGCTTATTCTACAAGAACACATTCTAAAATCCAGTCCAAGATTCATATTTGTTCATTCTATATGGCAGAAAAGTAGTCTGGTTGAAATGATTGACCGGTAAGTTTCAGTATAAAAGGCTTTTATTTTCCGAAGAAGGCTTGATGATAAAGCAAGTCTTTAATAATAGCAGTAGCAACAACAGTCTTAACATTTTTAAGTGCATAAAATGTGCCAGTCCCTGTTATAATTGATTTACATGTCATTTAAACCTCAGAACAACTCTTTTAATGTAAGTACTATGATTATCATCCCCATTGTATTAGAGGAGGAGAAAGAAGTTGAAAGACTAAGCAACTTGCCCAAGGGCACACAATTGCTTAATAGAGAAATTCCTTCTGCTTTTACCACTGATAGACATGGTTATTTAATTGCATCTGAGTTAAACCTGGGAGGAAGACAATGGCACAAAGTTATTCTCACTTCCCATCATCAATCCACTGCCTGGAGGATTGATTTTGTCTATAAAGTGATGACAGCCAAAGGCATGAGGATTTAAGATTTGGACTATTAAGTATGAGCTGCTCCTTCTTGTCTGAAATGCTTGCAAACTTTCTGACTGCCTCTTGAAGGTGCTTTTCCATAAATGGCTCTGTCTGTATATCATGGTTTGTTCCACCTTTTGAAAGGGTACACCATCAATTATAATTCCTGCCCTTAAGGTGTCTACCATCTAGACAATGATGTGTATGGGTAGCATAGTTATTTGCGCTGTGAAAAAATGTGCAAAAAGCACACAGGTGCAATCTCAAGTCCATTGAAGCTAAGAAGGAACATTCTGCATAAATTGAAGGACAGGGGATAGTGAGTGTGAGGGGGATTTACCTATTTGGAGTTCAGGAGATCGTCTGAATGGAAAGATAGTGCCCAAAGTGATTTTGCACTAACTTTTGACTACATGAAGTATGTCAACTGTAGGAGCCATTTGACACACAGGAAAGTATAGCGAAAATATGGCATTTAATGGTATGAAAGAAATCTTGATATTGGAAATGTTGAGAGAAGACTTGGAAGAGGAAATGAAAAAACTGAATATGAGAGCATTCAGGGGAAAATATAGCTCAGAATTACTGGATAAACAAGATTGGTTTTATGAAGCAGAGAAGGCAGAAATAAAGAAAGAAACAATTTTAAATGTTCTTTTACTCAGGCTGGGAGGTAAATGTAGACACTGGATGTTTTAGAGCAGAAGGAAACTAATGTGGCTCTTTGGACTAAATTGATCAATTACGTTATTACCTTTGAATACCTCTTCTTGCAGATAAAGATTAGCTTCTCATGTTGAAAAGAACTTGCGTTTATTGCATATTTTTCATGTGCCAGAATCTGGTTAAGCCCTTTACATGTATTACCTCATGCAATCCTCAAAACAACCTCACAAAGTATAATTCCTAACAGATGGGAAATTTGAAGGCTGTGAAGATTAAGTGACAGGCCCAAGTTCACACACATTGTAAGTAGCTGAGCTCAGGGTTGTTTGACTCCAAAGCACACATTCTCTCCCAGATTCTCCATCTTGAACAATGTCCCATTATTTTCATTCTTTGCAATATGAGACAGACCTTAATAAACTAGTATAACTGTTATGCAATTATACTTATAAAGGATGTTTGTAATTATTTATAAATTTCCCCTCCTCTATTATTGAAATTCACACATAATCTGAAGTAATAGTATCATCCCCCTCTCCTCACAATTAAACTTAACAGAATGATCTATAAGAAAAGATACTGTTTTTTATCCATGATTTCTTTCAATGGAAGAACATCTGAACAGTAAGTCAGCTAATATATAGAAGACAAGAAGGAGGAAGGGAAACAAAAGAGGCATTTTAGCCATTAAGGCTCCACTAAGCGGTTAACACATAATCATTGGTTCCCCATTAGCTATAGGAAAATATAAACATAGATCCAGAAAATTAGCAACAGTAACATAGGGTGAGACAAGTGATTTTCTTTTATAGATTAGACCACAGGGTTCTTTTTAAAAAATAATTTTTAATAGGAAACTCTAGTGGAGCCAGGATGCCTAAGGTTCCAACATTTAAATACTCTTCTATGTATCCTATTACACCCGCCCCCACACACACATTTATTTTTAAATGTGGTTAAAACTAAATCCATCTTAATCATATTGAAGTATATAGTTCAATAGTGTTACGTATATTCACATTGTTGTGTAACAGATCTCCAGATCTGTTTTATCTTAGTAAAACTCTACCCATCAACCAACAATTTCCCATTCTTCCCCCCTCCAGTCCCTGGCAACCACCATTCCACTTTCTGTCTCTATGAATGTGACTACTTTAGATACCTCATATAAGTGTAAGAATACAATATTTGTTTATTTGTGTCTGTCTCATTTCATTTAACATAATGTCCTAAGGTTCATTCAGATCCTGTTTTAAAATTTCTTGAAGGCCCTCCTATAGGCATGAGTGAGAGTTATGCCTTTTTTATTGTGGTAAAAACACATAACATAAAGTGGACTATTAGTGACATTTAGTACATTTACAATGTCATACAACCCTCACCACTATCTACTTCCGGAAAATTTTTATTACTACCCATCCCAAATCCCATACCTATTAAGCAGTCACTCCCCATTCCTCCCTCACCCTTGCCCCTGGCAATCATTAATGTTTTCGGTCTCTGTGGATTTCCCTGTTCAAGATATTTCATACAAATGGAATCATACAATATGTGGCCTTTATGCTTGGCTTCTTACACTTAATATAATGTTTTTGAGGTCCATCCATGTTATAGCATGTGCCAGGATTTCATATTTTATAAAGACTGAATAATATTTCATTGTGTGCATATATAACATTTTGCTTATCCATTCATTAGTTGATGAGCGTTTGGGTTGTTTCCATCTCTTGGCTATTGTGAAGAGTGTTGCTGTGAATATTTGTGTACAAATTTTTGTTTGAACACCTATTTTCAATTCTTTGGAGTATATACCTGGAAGCGATGGCATTTTATTAAAGGATTATTTTTTTCTGTATGCCTTTACAGGTAGTTGTGTAGCTTTCTGCATCCTTTCACCTTCAAGCCAGTTGCTACCCTGTCCCCAGTGGGAAATTTCAGCACGTCTTTTTTTATAAGGCAATTCTATAAGCCACAACTTAAAGCAATATTAAAACTATGAATAGCAAACTATGAACAGCATCTTCTAAATACTATTCTAGTCTTACCAATTCCATGAAACTTCCTCCTATAGTACTAAGATACAACCCACACATTCTTATTTTTAAGACTAGTGTATCATATTTTTATTTCAGTAGACTATATGTGGATGCCTAGCTTCTCAAACTAGAAGCTGATCAAGTCCTTTCAGGGTTAAAACTAACTTTTATTTCTCATGTGTCCTCAGCTACGCATAAGTTAGTGTCTTGCACTCACACTGGGTAAGAGTGTGAGTTCCAGTCCTGGCAAATCATTTACCAACTCCATGACCATGGACACATTTTTTGCTTACCCCATCTGTGTCTTGGTTTCTTTATCCATAAATTGAGGATAATAGTAACATTTATTTCACTGAAGTTTTGTAAGGATAAAAGATATAATGCATATGTAAGGCACTGAGAAAAATGCCTCCTTCTAAGGCATTATTAGCCATAATTATAGCTGAGTTTTTTAAAAACAAAATTATTGTGATTTTTTTAAAGTTGGAGTCTCACTCTATTGCTCAGGCTGGAGTGCAGTGGCACGAACATGGCTTACCACAGCCTTGCCTCAATAACTGAGGCAAGCTCGTGCCACTATGCCTGGTTAATTTTTTGATATATTTTTTTGTAGAGATGAGGTCTTGCTATGTTGCGCGAGCTCGTCTCAAACTTATAGGTTCAAGTAATTTTCCCACCTTGGCCACCCAAAGTGCTAGGTTTACAGGCATGAGCATCCAGCCTTGAGATGATGGATATGTTAATTTGCTTCACTATAGTAACCTTTTTTACTATCTGTATGTATCTCATAACATTGTGTTGTATACCTTAAATGTACATAAAGTATATTTTTTTTAAAAAAACCTTAAATCTATCAATTATTAACTCTTCCCATGACTCATTTTTATTCTGTGTCATTGTAAACTTGCTGTTTACAATACACACATGTACACACACAGACACACATGTGCAGGCTTCCATGTCACATCTCTGTGACAGAGACTGGCTAATTTTAATGTGCAGCCAAGGTTAAGACCTATGCTTTAGAGCAGGAGTCAGTAAACTCTAGCCTACAAGTCAAATCCAGCTCACTGTCTATTTCTGTAAATAAAGTTTTATAGGCCTATTTATTTATGTAATATCTGTGGCTAATTTTACTCTATAATAGCAGGATTGAGTAGCTGAGACAGAGACCATATGTTCACCAAAGCCTAATCATTTACTAAATGGATCATTACAGAAAAAGTGTGTTGATCCCTGCTTTTAAAAATAATCTCTTTGAGTACAGGGATCATGTCTTATCCATCTCTATATTCCTTACACTTTTCTAGTACAATGCTTTGCTTATAGTGGCTTAATAAATTGCCCAAAGAATAGATGAAGTGAAGTGGACAGTCTTAACTGCCAGATTCAAGGCTGTGACTTATTTTTCCAGCAGTGCTGACATCAATCAGTGTTTTGAAGTAAGAATTCCAGTTCCCTTGTTGGTTGGGAGAATATACCCTGGATAGAGCACTGGAAGCACAACGTCAAGCTGGCTTGCTATGCTTCCTGCGTTGATTCTCAGAACACAGCGCTGGCCTTCACACCACTGCCATCTGGCAAGCTTCAGTTTTAGGATCTCTAATTGGCTTCCATCTCTCCCAAGTCTCTACAGTTTGAAAAGCACTTGAACTTGTTGACCTTTGGAGATCTCTTCAAGATTTTACACACATATTGCATCTTAATTCCCCTCACTGAGTTGTCTTATGAGCTGTCTTGTGGTTTAATTATTTATGTCACAGTGGTTAAAAGTAGTCAGGGAAACCTGGGTGTGAATCTGGCTGTGTGACCCTGGCCTTATTGCATACTGGCTCTAAGACTCTGTTTCTGGATATACAAAATGAGAAAAACAGTACACACCTCATAGGGTTCTTACAGGGAGTATATGAGATGAAGCCTGTAAAACACTAAGCACAGTCCTGGAAAAATAGTAAGCACTCATTAAAGGTAGCTATTACTATCTTCATCATAGCTATCATCATCATTAGAGCATTCATCTTTCCTGCCATGTTATGAGTGCCTTGAAAGCAGGGGTCTTGTTCTAGCCATTGCTGCATCCCCACCGTGCCTGGTGCACAATCGGCTCTCAATATGCATTCATTGCTTGAATTGGATCCTGTCACCCCAAATATAGCTCATGGCAGGGACACAGATGTCATGCTCCACATAACCTCACATTCTCCATTGCCTGCACCCCAAGGCATCTATCTACCTGGGTGTTAATCAATGCCATATATCAAAAATAGGCACGGCATATGTGGTAAGTATACCGGCCTTGGGGCCATCCAAAATTAACTTGTCTATATTCTCCAAATGAACCATAAGTCTATTAAAATTCCTACCTGTGACAAATGCATGGTGCATTTATTTTTTCCTGAAGAAAGAAACTGCCACGTGAGTGGTATTTCAAAATGTTTGTTTCAACAAGGCTAAATCACTATGACAGTGCTTAGGTTCAAAACTAGAAGACATGTAAAAGGCCAGACTTTCAGTCTTTTATAGGAAAAGAGACTAAAAAGGACTTCCTAAATTTGGAAACCATTTTTCCTGACTCAACACTGATTTGGCCTAAGGAATTGTTATGTTAGCCCTGGAATAATATACTGTGTTTTGGAAATGTAATTGTTTACATTAATAAAAGGCCACTGTACAGAGGCTCCCAGCACGTTTGGACTTGGCCACTTCCATTGATTTGCTTAACACTGTCCTCAAGAGGATAAGTGGGATAGACACTTCGGTCGGTGAAAGATGGCTGTGGGGGCAGCACCAAAACTTTCATTGGTTCAACACCAATCAGCACAAAATCTGGGATCCTGTTGAAAACTCAGGCCTCTGGGTTCTCAAAGCCAACAGCAAAACTCAGGGAGGAGGAAGTTTGCTTTCACCAGTTCCTGCCTCCTCTTTCTGTATTCTTTGCCTGACCACCACCTCAGTCTCATACTAGGTGACACATTTATTTTCTTAATTCTTTGTTACTTTAAAAAATAGTTGAAGTAAAATTTACATAGCATAAAATAACCTTTAAAATCAGCTTTATTGAGGTATAATTGGTAGACACAAAGCTGCACATATTAAATGGGTACAATTTGATGAGTTTGGACATATGCACACACCAGTGAAACCATAACTATATGGTGTTAATATAACTGTGGTTAATAGGCATAACCATCACTTCCAAAAGCTTCCTTATGTCCTTTCTTTGTGGCAAGAACACTTAATACAAGATCTATTCTTTTAAGAAATGTTTTGCATGCTCATTATAGTCACCTAGATTTAAATAAATGACAAAATGTAACGTGGACCTTTATCAGGGAGTATCTGTATTTACCTAGAGGTTACTGGATTAAAAGAAAAAAGAGAGAAGACATGTTAACAGTAGAATTTTGAGGGTAGAGCAAGGCATCCTGGAGGACAGGGTTCTTTCATGACCACCATCTCATTTTCTCTTGTTACAAAATATAGTGAAATGCCTTAATGAATATCAGCTATTTTAAGTGGGCAGCAATTAAATAAAACTAAGATGAACTTCAGGAAAAGCCAAGAAAATTTTTGACATATGTTGATATTTCCAAGGGCTACTGCTTAGTTTCATAAACTTGTGCAGCAAAAGGAACTGTGAATGAGAGTGGCCTTACAGAATTGAGGTGAACAGAAGTCACTGAATGAGGCTGAAAAAAAAAACACATTTGTTAGAGATCTCCTTGAGAACAAATATCCACTGGGTGGGTGGTAAATAGGTCTGCTTTCATGGGCATGTGTCTAGTGCAGTCATACAGGGTGCCACACTCAGAAGTGTTCCATGTTTGGTGTTTAATACTCTGCAGTTGCAGTCTTGAAATTCTTAATTTTATCTCTGAGCTCATGTTTTGTAAGAGAAATCTGAAGAGAACAATGAAGTATGTGTTGGTGGCTTACAGCCTAAGCTCATATGTGTTTGCAATTCTCGTTGTCTCCCCACCTACCCAGAAAGGGTTCCTTTGCTTTATACCATCTGGCCTCTCTTTCTCCGTCCTTGTTCAATGACTACTCCTTTCCTCCATGTCCAATGGGGGCCTGGCACAGACATGTGTAGTGTCAGGGACAAGTGCATGTGCCCTGCAGTGTCTTGGAAAAAAACATGCCACTCTGATGTGGCAGCTTCATGGCACATTTGGCAGGTGACTTTGTAATTCTCTTACCTTCCTCAATCCAGGTACTAAGTGTGTACCACTGTGGAAGTTTGCAACCCTTTAGAGGTCACCCATTCACTGGGATTGGGGGTGGCAGGCTTGTGGGATGAGAAGGTTGACTTTTATGTCCCCAGATAGAGCACAACATGTCAGTCTGGTGGCTGGCAGGAGGGAAAACATCATGGGGCAGAGCCCTCACACACTTGTGAAAGTTTGTGCTCACCTGACATTTATCCTCATGCCCAAGAAAGCATGACATCAGATGATAGCGAAAAAATACCATGACAGTGAACCTCAGTTCTGGATCAAGATGGAGTAGATGCACTTTTTCTTATTCTTCCCAATAAGGTCAGCAAACAACCATGAACATTGTATATTTTTTTAAAAAGACTGACAGGTGGAAAGATGAAGGCAAACCAATTAGGGATCTCAGGATCCAAGGAACTATGTGGCAGTGAGTTACCCTGGGTTTTCTTTTGGCCTCATGTATCCTGAACCGGCCGTTAGAAAGGCTGCCAACCCAGAAACACCAATGGGCACAGACAAAAAAGATCTCTCTCTTTTTTTTTTTAAACATTTAGTCAGAAACACTAAAACAATGAAATTTTATTTTGATGAAAAATTGGAGTTTACAATCATTTAGTAAATAAAGAACAAACACTTCATTTTCCTATCCCATAACTCTTAAGAAAAAAAGCATTAGTAAATAAATATCTGTGAACAGATTAAGGGTAAGGCGACGGGATAATAAGCCACCTCTGATGTTCACACTCCCTGCATATGACTCACTCCAACGGGTGAAATGGCACTGGAGATAGCCAAATTGATAAGATATGAGCATTGAATTTCATCCTAATCATTAAAATAAGCCCAAGACAAATACTCACTTTTTTTTTCATCATGGGCAGCAAACTATACAAATTTTACTGAAGGAACGCTATGCCAGAAGCACTTATTTAAGTTTTATTGTGCATCACAACCCTAAAATGGCTTCAACAGTTCCACTTAAACATTTATAGTTTTACGGGTGTTGAACCAGCCTTGTGTCCCAGGGATGAAGCCTATTTGGTCATGATGGAGATTTTTGAGATGTGTTGTTGAATCCAGTTTGTTAGGATCTTGTTGAGAATTTTAGCATCTATGTTCATCAAAGATATTGGCCTGTAGTTCTCTTTCTTTGTTGGGTCTTTACCTGGCTTGGGTGTCAATGTGATGTTAGCTTCATAAAATGATTTGGGGAGGGTTCCATCTTTCTGAATCGCCTGGAATACCTTCAGTAGGATTGGTGTGAGCTCCTCCTTAAATGTATTGTAGAATTCTGCTGGGAAGCCATCTGGCCCAGGGCTTTTTTTTGTAGGTAGTTTTATTATTACGTAGTCAATTTCCTTGATTGTTATTGGTCTATTTAGGGTCTCAATTTCTTCTTGTTTCAGCCTAGGCAGGTTGTGTGCTGACAGAAAGTCCTCCATTTCCTTGAGGTTTTCAAGTTTGTTTCCATACAGGTGTACATAGTAGTCTCTAATAATCTTTTGTATTTCTTCAGGGTTCGATGTGACTTCGCCTTTTGTGTTTCTGATTGTGCTTATTTGG
>CAUYQG010185192.1:0-33142 GCA_963574415.1 Tarsius wallacei
TGCTAATCTGACAGGAGGCGGAGCTCAGGCAGTGATGCGAGTGATGGGGAGCAGCTGTAAATACAGATGAAGCTTCACTTGCTTGCTTGCCACTCACCTCCTGCTGTACAGCCCGGTTCCTAACAGGCCATGGAGCAGTACCAGTCCATGACCCAGTGGTTGGGGACCCTTGAACTAGGGAATGCTACATTTCATCTTCCTCTCACTTTTTTTATTGTTGATGTTGTTTTCTTTTATGGGGGTGGAGAATGACGGGCTCAACAGAAACTCCAACTTCACCATCATGCAATACACTCATGTAAAACCTGCACATGCACCCCTTGTATCTATAAATAAATAAACGTCACTCTTAATCAAGATTTGTGGTTAGTTTTCTAAAATAGCAAAAGCCTTTCCCTATTCCTATCCCTAACAGATGGGTCTACCCTTTTAAGGGATCTACAGAGCCAGAGAGGGGGCACAGCACCCCTATTTAGTGACCACTGCAAACAGTCATGATGTTTTTCCACAGGGACCTTTAGAAAGATATCAGATTGGCAAAAAGATATCAATGTTGGCAAAAAGAGAAAGTGCCATGAAAGGACCACTCAGGTAACAGAGAAGGGTTAATGATAGACCCCTCTGGCTGCTTGTTTAGCTCCACTTCTTGTTCCTGATGAGATGGGTGGGTTGAAGCCAGGATGCTCTGGAGACAAGAGCGGCTTCGTCAACCCCTAATAAAACACCCTGAATACGTTGCCTCAGAGCCGTAGACAGCTACTGTGCTAAATTATTCACCCTGACTTTTACTGGGTGCCTTCCTCCCATTTCAATTACTTGGGATTTTTTATAGAAAATTGGCTGTGGGAATTCGACTGCTCCAACTGCCTGGTAATAATCTGGTCTGAATAGTAAACTCAGCATGGGTTGATTCTGGGACGAGCCAGAACATTCTCAAAAGAATTCGCGAGGAGCTGCCCTCCACTGCAGAGAAAGCTAGGAATCTGTTTATACAAAATGATGCTATTTATTTGTGAGAATGTTGTGCTATTTACATAGCAGGAGAAAAAAATTAGAAATGCCACTCAGTCGAGATTTAAGGCCAGTTTTTAAAAATAGCAACCAGTCTTTTCATAAATGCTTTGACCATCATGTAGGGGGGCTATGAAAAGGCTTTTGAGCATCTATATCATGATATAAAGAAATCCTGATGCATAGAAGCAGTCATGCACATAATGGCTAAAAGCTCAGCAAGGTGGTTCCTTTGTGCCAGGTACTATGCTCTATTTACATTTATTAGTTTATCTAATGCTAACAACAATCCAATGAGGTAATAACCATGTCATTCTCATTTTGCAGATGAAGAAACTGAGGCTCTGTGAGATTAAGTGACATGGTGAATTTAACACAACTTTATTTATTTATTTATTTGTTGAGATGGAGTCTCTCTCCATCGCCTAGGCTGGAGTACAGTGGCACGCTCATGGCCACCCCAGTGTCAACATGTTGGGCTCTGGTGATCCTTCTGCCTCAGCCTTCCAAGCAGCTGGAAGTACAGGCATGCGCTACCATGCCCAGCTAATTTTTTTGATTTATTATAGAGACGAGGTCTCATCACCAAGTTGCTCAGGCTGGTCTCAAACCCCTGGACTCAGGCAATCCACTAGCCTCAGCCTTCCAAAGTGCTGGAATTACAGGATTGAGCCACCATGCATGGCCAACACAACTTCTAACTGGTGATCAGAGCTCTGAGTCTGGTTCTTCGTGACAAGATAAAAGACTATGTTTGAAGCAGAGAAGAATAAATATTCGTTTCTTTAATGAGTTTTTTTACATTCCATAGTCAATGTTAATCATTTCTTGAGTTTTCTTTCATTAATATCAATAGTTCTTCTCCATATAAGGACGCTGCTTTGGATCACACAAACACAAGATATTATGTTTTGGATTGTGGGCTCAGTCTCATTCGATTCCTATCTATAGTAATTATCTGCTGATCTGAAAACTGGACAGTGTGTAAGCTTGAGGGCCTAAACTTAGCATGCTAAACTTTCAGACATGTCTGATGCCCAGAGGGGTAGCAAGACTCACCCTCAGTGCTGAAAGGGTCTTTTGCATAAACTTGTCTTGGGGATAGGAGGCAGCATCAGGAGAGAGCTCAGGGCTTTGCTCTTTTTCTGAATACCCCAGGACATCCATGTCAGAGCATCTTTTAGTAAAACTAAAAGAACCAGGAGCCCTTTCACTAGTCTCTGGAGAGCTTGCTGGCATCAGGCAATGTAGCACAGCGTTGCTATTCTTTGGCGAGGCGACTGCCAGGGCACAGGCCACAAAGACCAGTTTGGCTCTGAAACAAGGCAGGAGGGTGAGGTCAACCAGGCTGGCCGAGGCCTGGCACTGAGAGGCAGCAGTTTCCAAGCAGGAGAGAGGGAACTAACAGGCACCACATGGCAGCTATGAGAACTTCCCAGAGGAACGGTGCTCTTTATTCACAGTCCAGTCCTCAATGTTCCCACTCTCAGTTAATACACCCAGGAACTTGTGCAACTACTTGGGAGAATTTTGAGGGAGCTGGACTTGCTCCAAAATACATGGAGTGAGTGGGTTAGAGCTAGATAAATACTGTTCTATTGTTGTTAGTGAGCTTTTGATGGTCTAGGCATTATTATTATTATTATTATTATCATTATTATTATTAGACTGGGTCTTGCTCTGTCACCCAGGGTAGAGTGCAGTGGCATGATCACAGCTCACTGTAACCTTGAATTCCTGGGTTCAAGTGATCCCCACCCCCCATCTCAGCTTTCTGAGTAGCTAGGACTACAGGTACACACCACCTTACCCAGCTAAGTTTTAAAAAATCTTTTGTGGAGACAGGGTCTTACTATGTTGCCCAGACTGGACTTGAACTCCTGACCTAAAGCAATCTTCCTTCTTCTGCCTCCCTAAGTACTAGGATTATAGGTGTGAGCCACTGCACCCAGCCAACTCTTTTGAGGGGAGAAATACGTAAAGACAAGTAAGTGTCTTACCAGTCTGGACCCCTGGGTGGGACTTTCATTGCCTTGACTCTTTAGCAACTTCACTAGATACAACATTCTTCTTCTCTCTGCCTTCGACTTCTGGATTTCACTGACTTTAGGGCATGGAATCAGAATATATATGTACCTCAGTTATGAGGAAGTGATCTTAAAAGTGTGCTTAGTTCATTGTAAAGAATTGTGGTTAGTGAGGATCTCGATGTTTAAGGAAGGATCACAGGTATCCAATAACCCATTGAGTAGCTATTAATCTGAAAACACACATTAACCGAATCCATCAATGTCTCAATCAGCATCTTATGAGACCAAACTACTCTGAAAATCAGTCAGTCAATTGCATGCAATGTCATATCAATCAAATACCACACTATGTTGTAATTACTTAAAAAACATATTCTCAATGGTCTTAAGTAACAATACTCTTGATATTGAATTCTACTGGTAATCAAATTACTTTTTAAAAAATTAATTAACTTGTTATTTTTTAAGAAACAGAGTCTCAACCTGGGCTCAGTGGCTCATGCCTATAATCCCAGCAAATTGAGAGGCTCAGGCGGAAGTATTAGTTGAGAACAGGAGTTCGAGACCAGACTGGGCAATACAGTGAGACCTCATTTCTTTCTTTTTTTTGAATTGGAGTCTCATTCTGTTGTCCAGGCTGGAGTGCAGTGACATGCTCACGGCCACCACAGCCTTGACCTGCTGAGCTCAAGCGATGCTTCTGCCTCAGCCTTCCAAGTAGCTGGAACTGCAGGTGCATGCTACCATGCCGGCTTACTTTTTTATTTCTTGTAGAGATGAGGTCTCACCAAGTTGCCCAAGCTGCCCTTGAACCCCAGCAGGCCATCCTCTCACCTCGGCCTCCCAAAGTACTGGGATTACAGGCTTGAGTCACCATGCCCAGCCTGTGAGACCTCATTTCTAAAAATATTTCTAAAGAAAATTAGCCGGATATGGTGGTGTGTGCCTATTGTTCCAGCTACTCAGGAGGCTGAGGCAGGAGGATCATCTGAGCCCCAGAGGTAAAGGTTGCAGTGAAGTGTAATAGTACCACTGCACTCCAGTCTGTGTGACAGAGTGAGACTGTGACTCAAACAAAGAAACAAGCAATGCCTCAATCTGTCACCCAGGCTGGAGTGCAATGGCATGATCATAGCTAGCTGTGTTCTGTAACTTCTGTGCTCAAGCAATCCTTCTGCTTCAGCCTGTTGATAGCTAGGACTACAGGCACACTTCACCATGCCTGGCTAACTTTTACATTTTTCAGGGGTTTTTTTTGGCGGGGGGCGGCGGGTAGAGGTGGAGATCTCGCTATGTTGCTTAGGCTGATCTCAAACTCCTGGACTCAAGCAATTCTCCTGCCTTGGCCTCCCAATGTACTGAGATTATAGGCAGGAGCCAATGTGCCTGGTCCCAGATTTTTTTAAAGTTCTCACCACTTTATGATTTTTCACCATGAGCAATTAAGAGCAACTTGGGCTCCAGTGAGTTATCATTAGCAAGCCATAGTCTCCTTAGCATTTAACTTTCACTCTTTCTGGTGATCAAATATATTACAGGAATTTTATTTTTCTAGCGTATTTACCATGAGCCAGGCATGGCATATGGAGTCACAGAAATGAGCAAAACAAGAAAAGTTTAGTTCTCCATGTAGTTTATCTTGGAGCACCTGATCAGAACCTAAAGTACCTTATTTTAGTGCTTCAAGGACATTTTGGAAGAAAAGTTTTAATCAAGACCTCAGTGCCAATATTTCAAACTTGAACTCAACATTTATGATACTGTGGCAAAGATATATGGATATTTCAGCTGCTTCTTAGGCTGTTCAATTTCCTGTTTAGTGGTGAGGGGAAATAAACTGTCCCTTTTAATAGGGCTTATATAATAATGGAAGCTAAAAATTCAGAGCAGACAGGTCTAAAGCAATAGAATGGTGTCACTCGATTTCCAGCGGTTTCCATCTCAGGGGGTGAATGGAGTACAAACAGCTGTCAACACTGCTCCCATTCCTCCTCCTCTCATAATGTGTGACTTTGCAAAGTTTCTTGTAAGTCAGGTCAGTATAGATTTATTTCTGATGCAGTCATATGAATGTTTACATTTCCCCTCCTATGGCTAGGATGTCATAACAGTACAGTGCTTTCCTTGTATATTTTGAAACTTACATATTCTATCAAAATAGCCCAAATTCGATGTTATAATGAATATGTGTTTCTGAGTGCCAGAATTCCTTTGGGGCCATGAGCGCCCCATTCTCACACCATAGTGTTTGGTGAAGCAGTCCCCATCCTGTATCCCTCTGTGTA
This sequence comes from Tarsius wallacei, assembly GCA_963574415.1. Taxonomy (NCBI): domain Eukaryota; kingdom Metazoa; phylum Chordata; class Mammalia; order Primates; family Tarsiidae; genus Tarsius; species Tarsius wallacei. The sequence goes on from CAUYQG010185192.1 coordinate 5,327, forward strand.
TATGTTGGGGGCAGGGGGAGGATTGTATTCATTTTCTATTGTTTATAACAAATTAAACCCAAAACATAGTGGCTTAAAACACCAAACACTACCTCACAACTTCTGTGGGTCAAGAATTCTGTGGGCCAGGCTTGATCATATGCCTTTGCCTCAAGATGTCTTACAAGACTGCAGTCAAGGTGTCATCTGGGCTGTAATCATCCCAAGACTCATTTAGGGGCAGATCTGCTTCTAAGCTGACTCATGTGGCAGTTGGCAGGCCTTGGGTCCTTGCTGGATCTTGGACAGAGCTATCAGTTTCGTGCTACTTGGACTTCTCCATAGAGTAGTTCACAACATGGCAACTGGCTTCTCTCAGAGTAAGGACTGTAAGAGGAAGAGAGGCAAGGTGAGAAAGCTAGATATCACAGGCTTTTTGTAACCTCATCTCAGAGGTGGCGTTTTAACACTTTTATTGTGTTCTGTTCATAAGAAGTGAGTCCAGCTCACACTTAGTAAGAGGAGGGTGCACAAGGGCATGGAGACGAGGAGACAGGAACCAATAAAGCCCATCTTGGAGGCTGTCTACCACCTGGTATGCTGACAAGCCTGGGAAATCATCTGGAGTATTCTGCTTTCCTGACTGTAGTCTTTGGCTCATGGATGGGTACATGAGCCATGTCAGGCCAATGAGACTTGACTCTGGAACTTTGTCTGAAACTACTTAGAAAGAGATCTTCTTCTAGTGGATTTTATAGGGTATAAGCCAGGAGATCCAGTGGCCATCTCTGTCACCATCTGGGGAAAGCACCTTGAAAATAAGGCCAATGTAAAGGAAAATATGACCAAAAGATGAAAGCAAAATATTGCTGGTGCCATAGTTTGAATACCTGGATCCAGTATATCTTAAGCCAATCCCATCCCTAGATTTTTCTGTTCTATGACTCAATAAAAACACTTCTCTTTTTTTTTGCTTAAGTTATCTTGAGCTGGGTTTCTGTCACTTATTAAAAGATGACTGATATACAGATACAGTATAACAAAGATGCTGTAATTATAAAAGAATCAGCAAGAGCTTTGGAGTGATGATAGACAAATCATTTATTATGTTTGTAGTAAACTATTTGCTCATTCACAACCCTAAATTTAACAGGGCTGGGCCAATGAGAGAATGTCACTCACTTGTCTTAAGTCCTTGTCTCATTACAAAACCAAGTGGAATAGTTCTCTGTCGCCCTTCAGATGCTCAGCTGGCTGCTTGTGTCTGGATGAACTTGGGTTTGAAAGGTAATGTTACAATAAATCAGTGTTTCTCAACCAGGGGCATTTAGAAATGTCTGGTAACATTTTTGGTTGTCACAATAGAGGGGAAAGGTATACAGTTGTTATCTAATGAATAGAGACCAGAAATCCTGCTAAACATCTTACAATGTATAGGACAGCACTGATAGCAAAGAATTATCCAGTCCAAAATGTCAAAAGTGCCATGGTTGGGAGAACTGCTGCTCTAAACCATCTGTGGGTAACTCAGCAAATTGAAGTGGGAGGCTGTATTCACCTGTTTGTGATTAAACAGTAATATAAGGAGGGTCAAGCTTGAACATGTTAGGATAAGTTGCTTGGAAGATAATCTGTTTTCATTCCACTTCACATGGCGCATTCTAAGGCTTGGAAGATGGCACAACAGAGAATAGGTTCTTAATTTCTTCAGTACATTTATTTATTTTTATTCATTTGTTTTTTTGTGTTGGGGTTCTCACTCTATTGCCCAGACTAGAATGTAGTGGCATGATCATGGCTCACCACAGCCTCAAACTCCTGAGCTCAAGTGACCCTCCTACCTCAGCCTTCTGAGCTGCTGGGACTCTAAGTGCATGCTGCCACATCCAGCTAAGTTTTTGATTTTTTGTAGAGATGAGGCCTTACTGTGTTGCCCAGGCTGGTCTCAAACTCCTGAGTTCAAGAAATTCTTCTACTTTGGCCTCCCAAGGTGCTGGGATTACAGGTGTGAGCCACCGTGTCCAGCCTGTTCTTTCTTTCTTTCTTTCTTTCTTTCTTTCTCTTTCTCTTTCTTTCTTTCTTTCATTCATTCTTTCCTTCTTTCTTTTTTGTTTTGAGTTGGAGTCTCAATCTATGGCCTAGGCTGGAGTGTAGTGGCAGCTCACAGCCACCGCAGCCTTGACTTGCTGGGCTCAGGCAATCCTTCCGCTTCAGTCTTCCAAGTGGCTAGAATTACAGGTGTGTGCTATCATGCTCAGCTAATTTTTAAAAATTATTGTAGAGATGAGTCTCGCGAAGTTGTCCAGGCTATTCTCGAACCCCTGGTCTCAGGCAATCCTCTTGCCTCAGCCTCCCAAAGTTCTGGGATTACAGGCATGAGCCACCATGCCCAGCCTGTTCTTAATTTCTTAATGTTTTTCAATAGCTGATCAAAAAGGTTTTTTCGAACATGTAGTCATTCTTATCCTGTTCTGTTCTCATAGAACAATGTCCATTTCAGAATGATCTGGGGTGCTGAGAAAGGAAAGAAGATGATTTAGGATCCCTTTGATGGGACCTAGTTCTTTCTACGCTAGCTCTCATAAATACAAATTCACATCTACATCCTAGTGTTAAAGATTAAGGGCTTTTTTTTGTAGCTGAAAAACAGGCCAATTACTACTTTAATCTATGACATTAAGATCTGAATGGAAAAACTAGGAATAAAAACCACATCCCTACTCTTCCTACTAGTAAGAAAATTAATTTTTTTGCACAATCAGATAGTGTTTAGCTTCCCCGTTTTCATCGCTTCCTGGGGATGTGTTTTGGGCTCTGTCTAGTATTCTTTTTACTGGAAATATGTTCTTTCATTTGTTCATTCAATTATTTAATATTCCTCTACAGTGCCTTGCACATAGTGAATATTCAATATTCTTTATACTGTTCTTTATTGTAAGAAATTCTCCAATTTCCAAAAACAAATTCTTAAGTCTGAGCCTTCCTGTGGTTTGTGGACTTGAGAGAGTTAAGGTTTGTTATCCTAAGTCCCTGGGCTGCCTCATATGGTGGTTGCAGTTGTGTCATCCACAAGGGAGCACATAAGGGGACCAGTGGGGGCCAGAACCCAGCCCATGCTCTCCTTCTCAAGCTGAGCGCTTGACCTGGGACTGTTGTCATCAAACACACTGACCACCAGGCAAGCCATGCTCCCTGTAGGGCACATCACTCTATAAGAGATGCCCCGGACTGGGTGCAGTGGTTCACACCTATAATCCCAGCACTTTGGGAGACTGAGATGGGACGATTGCTTGAGCCCAGGAATTCAAGACCAGTCTAGGCAACATAGCAAGACCCTATCTCTACAAGAAATGAAAAAACATTAGCTGGGTGTGGTGGCATGTGCTTATAGTCCTGGCTACATTGGAGGCTGAGGCGGGAGCATCGCTTATGCCCAGGAGGTCGAGACTAGGATGAGCTGTGATTGCGCTGCTGCACTCTAGCCTGGGTGACACAGTGAGATTCCACCTTGGGAAGAAAAAAGATGCCCCTGCCTTTGGTGTAGGCTAGTGGAAGCCCCTTGCATATGAGAACCCCCTACCTAAAATGTCCACTGGCTGTTTGGCAGAGACTTTTCAATCTGCACGTTGTTGTTCCTGAGCTTCTGGAGCTTCACTGCAGGTTTTCATTACCCACAACTACAGTCAGAGTTCAAGGGCAGTATGATTATCATCACAGCAAGGCCCTATTAAGTTCTATTATCCAACCAGAAGAATATGACAGGTGCTTATTAGGTTTTGACACATACTCAGAGACAAATTATGTGGGCACTGTGCTGAGAGCGGCACCTGTGCCTTCCACTTAAAGCCCATGCTGCCTTTATGTTTTACTGCAAAGTAGTAGTTTGGATGAGGTGCTATGCTTCCCCTCTTGCGGTGAATTATTAGCTAAGCCGCTTACCAACAGGGTGAGTGAAAGGGAAACACTGAATCAAAAGATGAGGGCTTCCAAGAAAGGAAGCAGAGAGGCCGTTATGGAGCCCACCACATTGTGATCTTCCCTTCTGGGTTTCCCTTCTCAGTGAGTGACACTGCCATTCTTCCCAGTAGTCAAGCTGGAACCCGGGACTTCCATCTTTCCCTCCTTTCTTTCTGAGCTTGAAGGGTGACTAGATTCTGCCAAATTTGCCTCTTTAATGCCTCTCTCATCACCTCTGCCTCTTCACCCTCAAGACCTCACCTCCTCAGACCAACAGTCACTTCCTGTTGCCCAGCCTATTACAGCAAGGTGTGTTACTGCCTCCAATTCCTTCTCCAGGCAGATGCTTCTAAGGAGGTAAAAACATAAATCTGGTCACCCATTTCCTGACAGGGACAGTGACTATGACTTTGCCCAATCTTCCTATCTCATCTCTCTTGAGCCACTGAGCCCCCACCTCCTAGAGTCTGGCCACAGTAAACACCTCGTGGAGCTCTGGATCAGCCAGGCTGTCTCATGGTTCTGTGCTTTAACCCGCACTGCTTCTTTGGCCCGACCTTCCTTCCTGCCCCTGTCTTTCTGATAAACATCTAGCTCCTTGGCTGTGCGAGTTCACTCTTATGTGTCTTCCTTGAGAAATCATTTTTTTGGAATTAGTGGCTCCCTGCTGAGTCCCAAACAGATTTCTTTGGGACGTCTGCGTTCCTTTCTCGGGAAACTGCTTCAAGATTAGGACGTCTTAACCTGCAGTGTCTAACATAGCCCTTTGGGCTAAGCAGCTGCTTGTTGAATGCCCGCAGTTTTCCCGAATGTTGTTTTATGCTGTATTGCTCACAATGTATTTTAGAAAACACTGGCTCACTTGAAAGGTTTTTTTTTTCTTCCTGAGACTTGCATCCCGGTCCTTGGGAAAGTCCTTTGATATCATTGAGTTTCAGTGTCTCTATCCATCAGGGTATGATCACACATATTTGTGGATTAAGGTCCACGTTCTCACTACTCTGCAGCTGCTTCTCTATGACAGGGAGAAGCAACTGTTTATATATGTAGTGGATTCAAGTGCTATCTGGCAAAACTGAAAACTTTACATCATCATTAGCCATAACTTTGAAAGGCAAATTCATATTTTGTTTTTCACTCTTCCTTGTCCTCAGATTCTGGTGTCTGTATAGAGAATATTTTACTGTACAAGTGTTAAAAATGAATCTGAATAGATAATACATATATAATTTAATACATCTAAAGGACAATTGGATTTCTGTCACTTGTTCAAAGCTTTCATGCAGATTAAGCCACATATGAGGTGATTATTATAACCATTGTGCCCAGGTGCTGTATTTACCTTGGCGAATCTCCAAGGATAATTAAGTTAAAACATTGATTAAGAACTTATTGATCTGGGATGTATTGTACATTTTCACAGCAACTAACATAGTGCTTTGAACCCAGTTGCTATCTGAGTTATGGAAGGCTTGGTTCTCTCTGGAAGAGTTCATTAAAATCTCATCCCCTTATCGATTAGAACAATAGTCCAAGCATAATCATTACTGAAAGAGAAACTAGAAACTTGGACTATAGAAAGGCAAGATTACTCTCAGCCAAGAGATCAATCCATTCTTGCATTATGGAAGGAAGATTTGACTTTCCTTTAACACTGAGTAGGAAATAATATTAACTGACATTATTAAGCATTTATCAATGTTAAATGCTTTACAAGGATTATTTCATTTAATCCTTGAGAGAGTTCTACAAGGCTGAGATTTATATTCACTTTTTATAGAGGAAGAAACTGAAACACAAGGAAAGAGCATCAGAGGAGCAAAGTTGGCAGGATTTGAACCCAGAGAGTTTGGTTTCAGAATCCATTCAATTTACCCATTGTCACTATGACACCAGGTAGCTTCTGATGACTGCATAAGGTCCCTCCTCTGCAGGCGAACAATTCAACAAACGTGCCCCAGTAATGTTGTACTCAGTGCCTTAAGTTCTTGCTCTGTGAACATGGGTGATAACATTGATGAAAGAGTCTGGATCAGATCTCCCTCCCAATTTGGAAGTCCTAGATTGTTTATTCAGAATGGCTTTGGGTTTGGAAGAGAAATGGAGTAGAGACCTGTGTGCCTGCACAGGTGGGAGGGGTTGGGGGAAGGGAGGGAGACCCTTTGGAGGATGAGGAAACTGCTCCTGGAACAACTTCTTATTTTGAGAGCTGACCCACCATCTGCTTAGTCAATGGAAGTACTGTTTCTGCTCTGGACATATTGACTCTATTGAGAATAAAGAACAACCTCTGACTCATTGCACTTGAACTCAAGACCTCATGGTCTTTGGAAAGATGTGCTACCCAACACCTGGCACAGGAAGTAGGGCTCAAATGGCAAAGCTGCTGCTGCATAGTCACTGCTGATCTCTCTTTCCAGGCACCCACAGGGACCCAGGTTTCTAAGCCTCTGTCCACTAAACTTGCTTCACCTACAGATGCAAGCATGAATTTTAGAAAGCGGTAGTAATTCAAGGCCAACCCAAACAACCTATCTCCCTGAGGGTATTTGAACTTTGCGTCTGATGAAAATAAGGCCATTTCAGTGACATCATACAGCCATGCTTATCTCATTCTGCCATCTCTACTTGGAGACAGCTTAGTGCTTGTCCCCAGCCAAAACCAACAGGCGGATCTCTTTTGCAATGTTAAGAAGTCATTCTTTTATTTATTGCTGAGAAATCTTCTGTAAAGAAATGTTTCATAGAACTATGCTCAACATCCTGCTTTTTGGTAAGGAAATGAATCCATGATGGTTTTAAGAATGATCAGTTATCACAGAGTCAAAACTCATGCTATTAAACCAGGCTATTGTTTCAGCGGATGTTTCACTTAGTATGTGTTACAAAAGTCTCCAAATAAAACAATTTGGTAATTTTTTTCTCATTTCTTTTTCTGCCAGTAAATAAATGCTAGATGTTATAGTCCACATGACTAAGTTTATTCTTCTCTACACAAATCTGTTATTCATGTACCTTTTATTGAACACCTAGTGTATGTGAGCCTTTACTCTGGGTGCCATGGCAAATGGAAAGTTGAAAAAGGCACTCTTTTGCTTCTCTAGAAGAGACTAGGAAGATGTCACTACATATAAAGCATCTGAATAAACCATGTGACAGTCAATATTAACTGAAGGATTCTCTAGAAGTCAAAAGGAGGGCATCTTAGAGGAGAGGAATTTGAACTGTTTCTAAATTTATTTACAAGACTTTCCTAAGTAGATGTGAAATCAGACAAGTCATACATAATTAATTATGTTGTACAAGTGACTGGGGAAGAACCACATTCACTATAGCCATTCATTGTCAATGAATGCTGTGGCCTGTGAGTTTCCATCCCATTTTAAAACAGGTCCAGGTCCAGAGCAGATTACACTGAACATTGACCCTCTCTCTTTTTTTTTTTTTTTTTTTTTTTTTTTTGCTGGAGTCTTACTCTGTTGTCCAGGCTGGAGTGTAGTGGCATGATCATGGCTGTTGCAGCCTCAACCTCCTGGACTCAGGTGATCCTCCTACCTCAACCTTCTGAGTAGCTGGTACTATAGGCATGCACCACCTATAGTGCATTTTTTTATTTATTTTTTTTCTTTTTTGGGTAAAGACAAGGTCTTGCTATGTTGCCTAGGCTGGTCTTGAACTTCTGGGCTCAAGCAATCCTCTCGCCTCAGCCTCTCAAAGTGCTGGGATTCCAGGCAGGAGCCACTGAGCCTGGCATTGACCCTCTTCAACAGAGACAAGGAGAATTCCACCCCCAATCACTGCACATCCTCTTCTGTTGTACAGAGTTGTTAATCAGGGATTCCAAGAAGCCTGGCATGTTGTTGCTCCTGCTAACAATTTGAAATATGAAAGGACTTGGGGCTTTCCGGCAGACTTGGGAAGATGCTGGCTGCTGGTCTCATGAACAGCTGGTCTCTGGAGTCCATTTCCCTTGTGGAGATCTACGTTCAACCAGACAAGAAACTTAGCTCCCCTGCTACTTCCTGGGCCATGTTTCTCTCTTAGAATAACTTCCTGCCGGGCTCGGTGGCTCAGCCTATAATCCCGTGCTTTGAGAGGCTGAGGTGAGTGGATTGCCTGAGCCCGTGGGTTCGAGACCCACCTGGGCAACTTGGCGAGACCTCATCTCTACAATAAATCAAAAAATTAGCCGGGCGTGGTAGCACGTGCCTGTCATTCCAGCTTCTTGGAAGGCTGAGGCGGAAGGATTGCTGGAGCCCTGCAGGTCGAGGCTGCAGTGGCCGGGAGCGCCCACTGCACTCCAGTCTGGCGACAGAGTGAAACTCCAACTCAAAAAAAAAAAGAATAACTTCCTAGAGATGTGCAGAGTCTAGGGCAGTGCATCTAGCCAAAACATGTCCCTGGCAGAAATGCCAAGACAGAGCCTTGGAAAACAAAGGAAGTCTAGCAGATAGCTGGCTTCCTCTGAAGGAATTTGGAGGGTTTTGACCACCTGCGGTGAGCTGTTGGCACCAGCAGGGGATGGAAATGGCCTTGCAAACAAAGTCCCAGCTTGTCTGTGCATCTCAGTGGCCTGGACATAATCGAATGCATCTCTCCCCACCCCCACCCCTGAACCCCACACACATGCAGATTGAGTGGAGGCTGGGATCAGGATGTGACAGGACTCCCTCTCTGTGGCATTGCCTTTCCTAGAAGCCAGCCAAACTATCAAGGAGGAGTCTGACATACACATGGGGAGCTATGGACTCTAACCACCAGAGAGGCTTGCTCTAGGCCAGGGAGGAATGAGGGGATTTGTCATGATTTCTTTTAAGAAAACCACACACAAATTCTATTTAGCCAAGCAATGGGCAGATAAGAAATAATCCTTCCAAACACAGGGCAGTGTCTTTCTGATGTCAGAATCACTGAGTTTGTGAACTAAAAATGCAGATTCCCGGTCTCCACTGCAGACCAGGTAAACCTGAATCTGAGGGTGGAGCCTGGGAATTTGCACAGTTTGGCAAACGTCCAAGTGAGTCCTTTGCCCCAAATCAGTGAAATTCTGCCTCAAGTTGAAAATAGAAAGGGCCAAAGACTGAGAAACTTGGGTTTTATATCTCAAGCAGGGGTGGTGGCTTCGTAGAAAGCATCAGTGGAATTCAAGACATTCACTCACTTCCCCAAACATATTTAGATCCTGAAGTTGAAGTGCTGTGGGTAGTTAGTGAGTGAGTAAGTTAGTTAGTCAGTCAGTAACTCCAGTGGCAGCTCTACCCCAAGTTGGGCAAGTCATTGATATGCCTGAGCCTCTATTTCTGCATTTTTTAAAAATAATAGAAATGAGGTCTTCCTGAACTCCTTGGCTCAAGTAATTCTCCCACCTCAGCCTCCCAAAGTGCTGGGATTATAGGCATACGCCACCATGCTTGGTCTATTTCTGCATTTTAAAAGGATAGAATTGGATGGTTGGATAAGTTGTAACCAAGATAATTGGATGATTGAACATAGGATCCCAGAAGGGAACACATTCCAGGAACCGGGTGTTCACTGGGTCAGTGACAGTGGCCAGTGCTTTTCTGATTCTGTAGGTTAGTGATTGAGAACGTGGGCTCTGATTCTGTTTGAGTCCAAGCTCTGGCACCTAGTAGCTATAGGACTTTGGGCAATTTACTTAAAATCTCTATGTCTTGGTTTTTCCATCTTAAAATGGGTATAACAGTACATACCTCATAGGTACTTACAAGCGTGTAAAACACCTAGAACCGTGCCTACCTGGTAGAAACACTCAACAAATGTTACCTGTTACTATACATTTTGCACTTTTCTTGTGAATTTTCAGAACACTGTCTAGCTTAATTGCTGATAGCTCACCTGAGGCTTGGACATACATTTAACGACATGTGCTGGATAGTAAACCATGTTCTTTTAGAGTCAACACATTTTTACAGAGGCCCTACCTTGTGCAAAGGCACAGAGAAAAAAGGCATATGTGTTGCTTTCATGGAGCTATTTATCTTGTTATGAGATACTTATGTTATTGTTGGTTCACTTGTCCAGAAATGTACAAAGTATTATGAACATGAGAAGTGTCTGTCAGTATTTAGAATTCTTCCTGCTTTGCTTTCATGGCTGTAATCTCGTTTTGATCCCCATAACAGCCCCATACAAAGCAGGTAGTACATAGGAGAGTGGTTTTCAGTACTCAATGGCTTTAACGTGTCTTTGGAGGTCCTTAAAAGCCAAAGAGGCCCCCCACACTCATATCCAAACTTCCTCTGGTCAGAATATCTGTCTTCTAACACATTTGAACTTTCACATAAGGCTGTAGCTGAATCAAGTCTTTGCTAGGTGTAGAGGTTAGGGTGGAAGAAGAAATCCAGGGCCCAGCATTGGCTCGAACAAATTAGAACTTCCGAGGGCCTTGCCACAGAACTGATAGGTTCAGAAAAGGAAGGCAGATCCCAAGGGCTCCTTTCTCAGGTCAGTATTTGCTTCCCTGTGGGTTTTTCTTCATACATAGGAACCTGTAGATAATTGAGACCCCAGTCACCAGAGGTTAAAGCCGTTTCATGGCACCTCCTTCTTCACTCAGGGTTATAAACATAAAACCTGCAAACATTGTGATGAAATGAGGGAATAAAACCTCAAACTAAAATAAAATGCACTGCAAATCTGAAAGACTCCATTTAGGAATATTAAAAATAATTCAGTCTCTTATTCAAAACATAAACTTTTTTAGAATAATTAATGTTTGTCAGTGTACTTGTTTCAGTGCACTGGAAATTAACTAATTGAATTTTTTTTTTAAAAAAAACAAAATTTTTGTTACCAAGAACTGCAAACTACTGAACTTACAATTTTGCAATTTTAAAGCAGCCAGGAAATAATTTTATTTTGATTCATTTCTGAACTTTGTGCCCAGGTTATATGTTTTTTTCTTATTGGTAGATATAAATATGTTTTGTGTCAGAATATGCCATTTGGTGGACAGTATTCCCAAAGGTGTGCTTATCATAGTAATAAGATTCAATTATTATTAGTAGTATAATAATAATATAAGATACCTCAATTAACTTAGAAATCTTAGAAATCTGGAATCTAAAGTAGACTCTTTAGACCTCTGTAGGCCAGGGACTGGTTCTTTAATTTAGAGAAGACCCAGAAGCCTCCACAGTTTGCATGGCTGAGACCTCTGGGGCTGAACTTCACGGGTCCCTGGGTTTCTTCCATTTCTGGTCTACATGCTACTTGCCTGCCTTGACAGGCAGATAAGCTATTCCCTGTCTCTTGAGCCCAAGGACAAAAAGTTAGCCCCTTGTTTTCACGTCTTAGCCTTTAGTAGAATTCCTTTTGACAATGCCAGCTTCTCTTTGCTGTGAAAGGGAAAAATACAAGAAAATAAGTACAGACAATAAAAAGTACAGAAAAGCTACCAAGTTTCTAAAGCACCCTCATGGCTTCCACACCCCCCTGTAAAATCAGTGCCTTGTGACTTCTTTTGCTTGAGGTTTTGCGGAGAGGCACCACACTCCCCAGCGTGTTCTCTGGTATTGTCTTTTCTTGCTGCTTACCTTATTTTATTTTACTGAAGTGACCTTGTCACGCTGATCCCAGCAGGTCAATCAAATGCCACATTGCTTTCAGGAATGGAAAATAAACACCATCAATGGATCAGGGGTGGCAAACGTAGTGGCTGCTATGATGCTCAGTTCAGATCTCCTTTCAGGACAGGCACTTATGTACCCAGCTGTTGGGAGCATTGACAGCTGAAGCGCTAGGCTGGGTCACCCTGGGAACAGTCCTTGGCCAAAGAGAGTCACCTTGCCCGAGGTCATCGCCCCTCTCTAGGGCAGCCTGCATCCAACAGCCTGCACGTCTGTTGGATGTGCAACACGGTGGGAGGATAAAGATCCTGGTCCCTTGTCTCTATGGGGGCAACCTCAGCTCCAGTACTCACGGGATCACTGAAGGCTGTTAAAACTGCATTGTAGTTCCTCTTCTCCCTGCTTCCCTCACCTCCTTATGGATGAGTTTCCAAGAGCGCTTCCCAATGAGCTGCCAGCATGCAGACTTTAGGCATTGTGTCTGTTTCCAGGGCAGACAGGGCTGACTTCATGGGCTTAGGACCTGTGCACGGGGTCCTGTGCTCAGAGGGCCTCACACTTGATTTAACGCTCTGCTGATGCCATCTTGAAATTTGTAATACTTTTTCAACCGGGCCTCACAAATTATGTATTCAATCCCCATGACAGCGCTCAGGGGGAAATACTTACAGCACCATGTGTAGCGGAAACCTGAGCTGCCCCGTGGGCTCAGCAGGAATGACTGCTCTGTTGAGTTGCTTCTTCCTGCCATGGATGGAAGAAGAGGTGAGGGTCGGTGAAGGCACTAAAGCTTCCCATCCCTGACTTACTGGGGCAAATGCCAACTTGGGAGAAAGGCTTAGCTGAATACCCCAGTTCTCTCAGCCCTCTCACTTCTCTCTGGTCAAAGATATGCCTGGTTCTGACCCTTGTATGCTTCTGAAGCTTTCCACGATGACTCAGTCAGGGGCACGCACTCCTCCCCTTTTCTCCTCCCTTCCTTTTTCCCCGGCAGACACGCTCAGAGGTGGGTCTGAACCAGGATGAGGCTTGTAAGTCTACCCATTTCACTTTTTTCACTTTCACCTAATTTTTTTAACCTAATTTTTACCTAATTATCTAGGTACATGATTTTTTTTTTTTTTTTGAATCACTATCTTACTCTGTTGCCTAAGTTAGAGTACATTGGCATGATCACAACTTACCACAGCCTTGAAACCTCGACCTCCTGGACTCAGGTGACCCTTCTGCCTCAGCCTCCTGAGTAGCTGGGACTATATGCACATGCCACCACACCCAGCTAATTTTTAAAAAAATTTTTGTAGAGACGAGGTCTCACTATGGTGTCTAGGCTGGTTTCAAACTCCTGGCCTCAAGCAATCCTGCTTCAGCCTCCCGAAGTTCTGGAATTACAGGTGTAAGGTACCACGCCCAACCCACATTGTGATGAGGTCTTCCTGGTGCAGCCTTTCCCACTCTGTTGCATTTTGTCATGGGGGAAAAATAAAAAAACGTAATAACACTTTCAGTGAAAAAAAAATTCTGAGTCATATGCATAATAGAAACATCAACTCATCTCACCTTTTCTAATAGTGTTTTTAAAAACCACCAAGCAACTGATACATTGTTCATACCTGAGCCATCCTCAATCTCTATTCCTTTTCCATTCCCTCCTCTGCTTCTTGCCTCAAGCTTGTCTCTCTTCACAACCACAAAGTGCCTACTCTAAGGGTTGCATCAAAAATGAGGGAAGAAAACATAAAACAGACCGGGCTCAGTGGCTCAGCCTGTAATCCCAGCACTTTTGAGAAGCTGAGAAGTGTGGATTGCCTGAGCCCGTGGGTACGAGACCAGCCTGGGCAACTTGGCAAGGCCGCGTCTCTACAATAAAATTAAAAAATAGCCGGGCATGGTAGCACACGCCTGTAATTTTGGCTACTTGGGAGACTGAGGCAGAAGGATCGCCAGAGCCCAGCAGGTTGACACTGGGGTAGCCGTGAGTGTGCCCCTGCACTCCTGCCTGGGTGACAGAATGATAAACCAACTAAAAAAAAAAAAAAAAAAAGAAAATATAAAACAACTGCTTATCATTACTTAGTGGGAAGTTCATTTAAACAGTGTATCCAATTTTAAATTGGTTAAAGTGATTGCTAACATGCATGTAACACTTGTGGGAATACCTGACACAGATAACAAGCACTTTTCATATATCAACTCACTGAATCATCATATCATATTGAGGCACAAAGAGGTTAAATGAATTGCCTGATTCTACTTTACAGTATAAGTGGATGGGGCCAGGAGGTAAAAGCAAGCAGCCTGTATTCTTTCTGCACATGCACATGTGTCCTCAAATCAAATGATAAGGACTTCATTGAATACTTTTTAACCTTAGATATAAGGTTTAAGATAGATCAATGACCAAATACACAACTTGGTCAAAGCTACTCAGTGATAAATGCAAATTCCAATTCAGTACAGAACAGGATGTGTGACCATTGGTGAATGAATTTTATTCATCCAATCTGGAAAAGACCAATAATATGAGCAGAATATGTCAAGGAAAGAACCACCATGGAAGCGCTTGAATGTATGAGAATCGACTGAAGAATCTGGAGAACTTTGAGCCTGAAAAAACGAATATGAAGGCAAGGCAGAGCTCCTTCCAAATATCTAAGAGCAATCTCTCATATTTTCTTCTGAGTTAATCATGAACGAAATATAATCTTTCAATCTTTTGACCATTTTGAATGTGTTGATATCAGAATTCATTTTTTAATTAATTAATTAATTTATTGTTTAGATAGGGTTTGCACTATGTTGCCCAGGATGGTCTCAAACTCCTGCCCTCAAATGATTCTCCTGCCTCGGCCTCCCAAAGCACTGGAATTAGAGGCATGAGCCATTGCACCCTACTTCAGAATTCTTTTTTTTTTAATTAGAGTCTCACTGTTGCCCAGGCTGGAGTGTAGTGGCATGCTCACGGCCACCGCAGCCTCGAACTGCTGGGCTCAGTCTATCTTTCCACCTCAGCCTTTCAAGTAGCTGGAACTACAGGCTCAAGCCACCATGCCCGGCTAATTTTTTTCATTTATTGTAGAGACGAGGTCTCGCCAATAAGTTGCCCAGGCTGGTCTCGAAACCCCTGGCCTCAGGCAATCCTCTCGCCTCAGCCTCCCAAAGTGCTGGGATTACAGACTTGAGCCACCATGCCTGACCCAGAATTCATTTTAATCAAATGTCCCTTGGGGGTCAGAAGAGTGGATTTTCAGGTATTTTATTAGTGTTAATTTTATTAAAAGAAATGTCCTAATAATATAGCTTTTGCCAGTTGGTACCAACAACAAGAAATGAAGTGATAGTTGGGTGGAGTGGGCTAGGTTTATGGACAGGGAGTGACAAAGGGAAGATATAAAATATAATAAAAATAGTACATACTAGGTAACTGGGTTTCTACAAAAATGGTAACTGAAGAGACATACCAGAGTGGTGCCAGGGTCAAGATAGGGCAGTTAACACTATCTGGTAATTTTTTTAAAGGTAAAATTGTGACAAAACAGTCTTCTGGCAATGTCCTGCATGACACACAATTCCATAGGGTATGTAAAATGCCTGATGTGGTCTGGAGGGTCTCCATGTCACCATGTTATACAAGACCTTTTTTTTTTTTTTTTTGAGTCAGAGTCTCACTCTGTCACCCAGGCTGGAGTGCAACATCATGGCTCACCACAGCCTCAACCTCCTGGGCACAGGTAATCATTCTGCCTCAGTCTCCAGAGTAGCTGGAATATAGGTGAGCACGACCATGCCTGGTTAATTTATTTTCTTTATTTTTATAGAGACAAGGTCTGCTATGTTACCCAGGCTGGTCTCTAACTCCTGGGCTCAAGCAATCTTCTTGCCTTGGGCTCCCCAAAGTGCTGGGATTACAGGCATGAGCCACCAAGACCTCTAAATGGCTCCCATTCCACAGCTCTCTGGAAGGGACAGTCCAAGGCAGAGGAGAAAGGCTTCTTCCGGTGGGCTCTAGGCTTTGACCTTCACTCAGCAGGAAACCCTGGGCTGTTCTCCAGCTTCTGCAGGATTTCAGGCTGATAGATTGGAGAGGCAGAGTGCATTTTGTCCTATTTCAAAATCTCATACAAAACTGGTTTTATGACCCCTGCACTGCACGCACTTGTCCATTCATCAATAAGTTGCAGGCGCTCACTATTCGTTTTGGAATTTATAGCCCATTGATATTCTATCCCTACACGAAGCTTTCTTGAAGAATGGCTGCTGGATTGATGATAGGTTGACTTAATAATTTAAAAATAGCCAGCTGGGATGCATTTTCAGATAAAGTCAATGGCACTTTCTAAAGAGTTTATGGTTTTTGAAAGAAAATGATCATATTTTTCCCTTGGTCCACAGACATATGAAGCCAAAACAAAACAAAACAAAACAAAAAACCTTGGAATTATCTTATCAGATGACCTGAGTCTGTGCTATTTTTTTGACACTGGTGAGTTTCATAAAAACACTTGGATCCTCCATTTTTTGCATCTATAAAGTGGATAACAAAATTACTCCTAATCTTCAAGTGAAACAGGACAGTAGAAGAGTAGCATATGACAAAAAATTGGGTGAAGACTTTTTTTTTTTAAGAGTATCTGTATCTAAAAAAATAACTCATGGGGATAAACTATAGATCAGTGACAGACTCTGGAAGCTAATATTTATGGTATAATTACCAATGTTTTACACATATCACTTCATTTTAGCCTCATAACATTCTTATAAGTAGATATTTTTATTATCCACCTTTATAGATAAAGAAAACAGAAGCTTATGGCCAGGCACAGTGGCTCACCCATAATCCCAGCAATTTGGGAGGCAGAAGCAGGAAAAGTTCTTGAGCCTAGGAGTTCAAGACTAGTCTAGGCAACATAGTAAGTCAGCTTCATGGATACAGGCAAAAGACACGAGACTCTTGGCTCATGCACGGCAACTTTATTCCTCTCAATACAGTGGGCAGGATGGGACTTATTTCCCATTGATTCCTCTTGCTTCCCAATGCCCATGGGAGTGATGTGAAGGCCCAAGTGGATTCTGGGTATGCAGTGGGTTTGCAACATAGCTGGGGACCCCAAGGTTAGGGAACTTGAATGTTTTATAATGGGCTGCAGGCAAACCTGCCAAACTTTGCCCCTCAGGGAGACATTATCTTTAGAATACTGGATAGAAAATACCTTTGCCCTTTACTCTGAAAGGAAATACTATCCCTATTTTCCAAGACTGTTTATTGTACAGACATCTTTGAAAATATAGCCCAGAACAAAGTTAGTCAGTGCCTCTGCTTTCAAAATGTGCAGAAATGTGAGAGACTCATGGAGAATTGTCTTCTAATACAAAGAAACTTAGGGTTTTCACCAGGTGGGGATTGTACCCCCCCTTAACCATCATGGATTTCCCTAAGTATGGGCCTGGGTTAAATCCTACAGAATGCTCATCCAATGAGAGCCACCACATAGAGTGTTTGTCCTGTTTGTCCTGCACAAAGGCAACCAGCTGAGGGGACAAATGAGAGCTGAAATGCAGTTGGAGTTGTGTTTGCCAAGCCCTGACATCATGATGCATCAGCCTAGAGAAAGGGATGTGCTTATAAAGTTGACCTGCCCAATCAAGGAGCTTTCTTGTACTTCTCACAGAGATACTTAAAGTGCCAGCAGAGCCCTACCAGTGTCCCTCGCTAGCTTCATCCAGATAAAAGTCTGTCCAAATGTCTAGTAATGGCCACCCTGAAGCAAGAACTGGGGACACAGCAGAAGAGTCATAGGGAAAAAGGGAAAGCGGAGAGTATAAGAGGTCTGACAGGTAGGTCCATGAACCAATGTGGGAAAAGTGCTACATACCTCTTGCTGAATATCCCTATGGTCACCTGTCTTCCTTTCAATATTCTCTTTATCTTCAGGTAAAGAAAAAGGTCACTAGAGGCCAGATCAGGTGAATAGGGAGAGTGTTACTATACAGTTATTTGTACAGTGCTGCCAACATAAGCTCATGGTGACAAGTTCGCAAACTTAATTGTCAGACCTCAACAAATAATGACAACAACTCTGCTGGCTGTTCCAGAAAAAGAGTTCCAAAATTGCTTTGATGGGGAGACTAGGTGCTGGTGTCAGTGCATAGCTTTCCAAGGGGACTTCTTTGAAGGTGATTGTAGTGATATTTAGCAATGAAGTATGTAGCACTTTTCCTAAGATGAGCTCGCAAACATAACTGCCAGAACCCGTATGTTCTCTGAGGAAGAGGTCCTCATCTTTCTCTTTGGGTACCTGCTCTGTATTCAAGGGCCTGCCTCAGGGCATGGCCCAATCAATCTTTGTTGATTAATGTAGGGAAAAAGGAAAGGATCAGAAGAAGCCACAGTTAGTTTCATAGGTGATAGACCAGAGATTTCAGGGTGGGGAGCAGGAATGGCTTCAAGTTTGGAAAAAGTCAGTGAACAGCAAATAAACCTATTTTCAATGTATTTTTTGTTAGTTTTCCCTCTGTTGCAGATGGCTGATGATGCTGATGTTCATTTTCCATGCCGATCATGTATGCATGTGTTTGTATTTGAGCTTCAAGTCTTTTTATTTCCCCAAACAACCAGCTATCTGCACCATCTATCCCCGTCTTGGAACCCCACGGCAGGGGTCTTCATGGAATAGAATGTGGGGTCGTTGCCCCAATTCACTGCGGCCTTTGAATGCCTCCAATAAACCTCATCACAAGAGCCTATGATTTATTTTTAAAATAAAATGTTCTTTGAGAAGTTTCCGAGAAATAGAGGGACTTTAAAAAAAAAATCAGTGCTGTCTTTTGAAATAAATATTTCATTTGATGAAATAAAAGTCATTCTGAGGGGAGAATGAAATTTGCAATGATTTAGGTATTCAAAGTTAGTTTTACTATTTGTTGAGAGAGAAATAAAAAAAGACAACAGCAGGCTATATAACATGCTAAGATTTAGCAATGGGTTTTCAGAATCCCTCAGTCATCCATAAACACTTTTTGGTCCTAGAAACACCTTACTAATCTGAGTCTGTGACTTAACTGGGAAATCATTATATGGGAAGAGTCATCAGGAAGATTGTAAGCTTCAGAAGTATAGGCATTATTGTCTCCTTTATTCACTGTTGTGCTCTAGGCATCTAGAACAGTGCCTTAGCAAATGGTACAGTCTTACTAACTAGTTTACAGATATAAAAAGCAAGCCTCGCTGCAACTTCTTGAGACCATGGGGTCAAAGGAAACCAGGTGTCAACTTCCTTTGAATTTGCAAACTCTAAGCTTTTTGTTTCTTACTTATGGAGATGATTCTCAGAGTCCACCTATCTACTCTACATTCTTTGAGCTGAGTTGGACAGAGGATCCAGCTTTTAGATACAATTCCATAGACAAAGCTCAATATGAATTTGCAGAAATATTAAGACCCTGATACTATAGAACAGAAGGTCCCAACATGTGCAGGTATAAGGGCCTCTTTTAATATTCAAATTCTACATACTCTCACATAATGGTCATTGTATTTTTGGTATTCAGTGGTTGTTTTTTGCCATACTAGATCTTCTCAGTTAAAAATTAGGCAGGACATGGTGACTTATGCCTGCAATCCCAGTACTTTCAGAGGTTGAGGCAGGAGGATTGCTTGAGGCTACGAGTTTGAGACCAGCCTGGGCAACGTAGTAAGACCTCATCTCTACTAAAAAAAAAAAAAAAATTAGCTGGGAATGGTGGCATGCCTGTAGTCTCAGCTACTTGGGAGTTGGGGCAGGATTGTCTAAGCCCAGGAGATAGAGGCTACAATGAGCTGTGATCGTGCTACTGCATTTCAACCTGGGCAACAGAGTAAGACTGATTCACACACATACATAAAGAAAAAAGAAAAAAAAACAATCAGTTGTTATGAATAACAGGCTATAAACATTCTTTTTTGTTCTTGAGTCATATCAGACAATATAAACATTTTTGTGCACATCTTTGTGTAGACATAGTTTTAATTCTCTTGAATAAATACCTAGGAGTGGAGCTACTGAGTCATAGAGTAGATGTGGATTTCATTTTGTAAGGAACTTTCAGATCTTTCTCCAGGTGGTTGAACCATTTTATGGTACAATAACAATGTATGAGAGTTCTGGTGCTCCACATCCTTGCCAATATATGATGTTGTCAGTCTTTTAAATTTTAGCCATATTGGGAAGTATATAGTGATATTTCATTTTTATTTTCCTAATGTTCAATAATTTGGAGCACTTTTTCATATGCCATTATATCTTTTTTGGGGTAGCATCTATCAAATCTTTGGATCAATTTTAAAAGTGGATTGCTCATATCCTTTCATTAATACATTGTAGGGATTCTTATTTTTTAGAGCCAGAGTCTTGCTGTGTTGCCCAGACTGAAGAGCAGTGGCATGTCTGTCAGTGGGAGAATGGATAAGTAAACTGTGGTAGATTCATACAATGGAAATTTTGGAGAGGTACATTTCTTGAGATGGGAGAAGACAAGGAAAACAAATGAACACCTTTCTCTTGCCTGTTGTTTCTGACTTGCAATTCCCTGTCTTCCACTCATGGATAAATCTCAAAAACACTATACTGAATAAAATGATGATGTGGAAAAGAGTGAATACTGTATGGATTCATCTACATGAAGGCACAAAACAGGCATAATCTATGGCAGAAAAAAATCAGCAGGGATTTACTGGGAGGAGACACAAGGAAGCATCAAATGTTCTGGATCTTGGTATGGATTTTGGTTACAGTGACAGAACCCACTGAGTAATTCACTTAATATTTGTGCATTTTGGGGCAACCCCCTTGGGTCCCCTCACTGTGGGAGATTTTCTGTCCTCTCAATAAATCCTGCTTTCTAAAAAAAAAAAAATTGTGCGTTTTGTTGTGTATACATTTTACCTCAAATGAAAATAGTTATAAGCAAATACTGAACTCTAGGTAATGCTATGAATGCTGAAATGTTTGAGAGTAAAGTGTAGTGATGAATGCAACTTATTTCAAAATGCATAAAAAATAAGATGGGTCAACAGATGAATAGGAGATAAATAGATGGATAGATATTTGATAAAACAAACATATAATATAAATTGTAAATCTAGGTTGTAGGTATGTAAGTGTTCACTCTAAATATTTTTAAAACATTTTCTGTACTTTAAGATATTTTTCATAATAAAATATTGGGAAAAAATAAGACAATGAAATATTGCTTTTAACATTTTAAAAGAAAATTATCATAAACTTAGCCTTTTATGTATAGCTAAGCTATCAATCAAGTGTGAGGGCAAAATGAAGGTATTTTCAGTTTTTCAAGAAAAAAATATAGTCCCATTTTAAAATAAATTTGCATTTTGTTAATTAAAACTACATCTATAGGACTTGAAAAATAGTAATAAATATATGTGAAAGACACATTCAATTCATAGCAATGCTTGGCACACATACAGATTTATAAACTACCCTCTTTCCTCACCAAAATTTGATGGTTGAACTGATACAAATAAATCATATTACATTTTTTTAAAAGCTACTTTTGGTTAATTTTCATAAATTATTTTCAAAGAATGAAGTCCTAGTACTAATAGATGAATGCATTATGTTTATTGCCTGTTCATAAACTGTTTTTGTTATTTTAGATGGAAATTTTGGAGAGAGACATTTCTTGAGATGGGAGAAGACAAGGAAAACAAATGAACGCCTTTCTCTTGCCTGTTGTTTCTGACTTGCAATTCCCTGTCTTCCACTCATGACTCAGACCACAGGGAGGGCATCTCAGAGAGCACCCTGCCTGTGTTCTTTTATTGCCTGTCAGCTACAAGACAGGTGCCATCATTGTAATCCCTCAAGAAGCTGCCCTTTCAGGAATGTATATTGCTTCTTGGCCCCAGTCTGCTCCCTGGAAGTCCTGGGCAAAGAGCCAGGAAACAAATGTGATTGCTCAGGCTGAAATCAACGGTCTGGGATTGTTTCTTCACGTTGGGTGACTCCACGGCTACTCAAGAAATGAATTGGTTGGCACCAAGCAAGAAAAACAGCACATCCCCTTTGGACTCACTTATTTATAAGCCATAACCTTGGGAACAGTAAGCTGGAGGCCCTGCCAGCATCCTTGAGCCAGGATCTCAGCCGATGTCACAGTAACAGTGTTTCCCTGGCACCTGAGGACCCAAGGACACAAACAAAGCCTGAACCAAACTAAGCATTGAAACTGAATGCTCTTCCAAAGAGAAGGAAGTGGGGGTATGAAGAGCTGGTCTCTCTGTCTTCCTTCAAGTTTCAGAGCCAAGAGTAATGATGGCGTCAGTCAAGAAGGGAAGTCAGGGAGACTACTGACAGAACTTGCCACAAAGATAGTTGACATTTCACATGTGCCTTAACAGGGTAACTGTTTTCTTTTCAAGAACGGGGCACAGCTCAGAGTTTAAGGCCTTGGGTGACTAATAGCATAGCCACAATAATCTCATTTGACTCATAGTAGAGACTGTTGTGTCTATGCAGCATCCTTTTTCCCCTTCTTCCTTTCATAGAGAAACTCAGTATGGTGTAATCAGCAGTGTACCCCAACTGGAAAACCACATTTTCAAACCTTCCTTAGATAATGACTAAGTTTTGGCCAATGAGATGTGAGTGAAAGTTATTTTGTGGGCTCCTCTTGAAAGCTCCCTCAGAAGAGGCTGACCTAGCCATGCACCCATTTGTCGTGGTGATTGCTCCTCTCTGTTGACTGCAATGTAGATATAATGGCTAGAGTGGAAGCCACTGTTTTGGGACAAGAAGAGACCTTGAGTAAACGCAGAAAGATTGAAGGGCCTGGGTGATAACATGGTAGAACCCCCATATCAGCCCTGGGCTGCTAATCTCTAGACAACTTTCAAGAGACAAAATTAAACTGGCTTAAACCACTGTTAACTTGTGGATCAAAAGCTTCAGCATCACCCGGGAGCTTGTCAGAAAGGCAGGTCCTCAGGTCCTTCCCCAGACCAACCGAAGGAGGATTTGCATTTTAATAGGCTCCTCTGGTGATTTGCATGTACACAAAAGTTTAGAAGACAGTGGTCTAGAAGTAGTTGGTTTCTCTGTTTAAAAAATTGCAACTGATCTATCCTGCGGAGTAATGCATTCTATTTGCTATTACTCAAACATGCTAAGAGTGATATGACCATTGGGTAGAATAACTAAAGTGACCTGAATTCTACAGATACGGAGAAAGTATTCAATACCAATATAGTTAAGTCACATTCTAGCCATTATGCTTGGCATCAGGGAAGTAAAAATATCCCTGCCCCAGAGTTCATAGTCTAATGAGAGTGACATGTGGATACTGTGTGTCATGTTGCACTGTATCAAAATAACCTATTTGAGCACAGTAAGAAAGATATGCCCAGGTGTTTTGAGAAAACAGATGAGGTATCTGGGCCTTCCCTCCTAGGCTAGGGGGCAGGTTAGAGAAAACGTCTTGGAAATGATGTCACCTGAGTAATTAGGGATTCCCTTTTCTCCCCAGCTTCAGAGGCCATGCTGTGTGGGTTTATGTTAGCTTACTGGCCTCCCAGATGACACTTAAGTTTTAAGAGTTGGCGTGTAGACTTCTGGGCAAATGGTGACGGAACAGGTCGGACTGTGAGAGTCTCTGCAAAAGTGAGTGTCCATAAAGACTCTCTATGTGAGTGAGTGTGTGCCGGCAGGTGAGTTAAAGTCCTTCTGAGGGGAGACTGAACCCAGAGCTCTCCTCTGGAGGCAACTACAACCCATCTCTGCCCTGAGATTGGAGACCCAGGATCATCTGCTGTTTTCCGGGCTCTCTTGAGAGGAGGCAGCAGAGAACAGCCACCTCTCACCATCTGGCACCGGGCCCACACCATCAACTGCAGCAGCAGACTGGGCAAAAGCAGGAGGAACTGAGGAGAAGGCAGGTCATGGAAATCTGGAATAAAGCTCCAGTGCCAATGAGGAGATGCCGATGGGCACCATCTTCTCAGTCCAGGGACCAGGCAGAGACCTGCATTGCCTCACCCATCTCCACCCAGCCTCCATCTTGTGACCCAGAGGCTATCTTCTCATCTGACTGGGCGAGACAGACGCCCCTCCCCCATGCTGGAACAGGCACAGACACATCATACCGAGTGGGAGACTTGACAGCAGCAGCAAGTAGGGTGAGTCTGGATCTGATCCATCCTCCTCGCACAATAGTCTGTGGAGCATCTGACCCATGCTGGGAGCAACCCTATCAGCCTGCACTGAGAGTGGAAGGGAGGGGCTGGAGACCAGAGATGCTCCCTAAGGCAGAAACCTAAAAGGAACTTGGAGTTTCAGAAATGGCCACAGAGTGAGGTTTCTTTTTTCTTCTTGTTTTTTTGTTTTGTTTTGTTTTACCCTTTTTCTTCTCTTTCTTTCTGTTTTTGTTTACATTTTTGTACTTGTTTTGTTTCTGTTATTTTAATTTTTTTTTTTTTTTAGATTTTCTGTTTATGTATGGGTATTTTTTTAGGGAGAGGTTTTTTTTTTTGTTTGTATGATTGTCTGTATGTTTTTGTCTTTTTTGTTTTTTCTGTCATTGTTTGTTTCTGTTTTTTCATTAGTTGGTATGCCTGTCTGCTGTCCCTCTTCTCTCTCTCCACTTTTGTCTTCCTCCTTCCTTTTTTCCATTCTTTTCCCTTTTCTTATCTCATTTTGCTTTCAGGGGCAAACAGACACCCCCACTGCATGGAATGATTGCAAGGTAGTGGAAAGTGGGTTCCAGAGGGCCCACATGCCTGTCAGTGGATACTGGGATCTGCAGATAGTTTGTGAATCACAGCTTCCCCCTTAACTAAATCTCAAAACTGCAAAAAGCACAGGCCCCCAACCCCAGTCCAGCTTCAGAATTGAACAAAACCAGAGGATCTGCATAAGGAAAAATAGGAGATTGAGCAAACAGAAATAAAAGATATCCCCCCATCACTGCACAACAGAATTAAAGAAGAGACAAAAAGGGGGAGGAAAATCTACACAAATTAAGAAAAAAAAGAAAGAATCTGGGTCTCACACAGACCCCTGGGAGGTCAGCCACTGAGAATACAGACTTCAGAATGCAAACAGTGAAGAAACCCCAGAATGACTGGTCTCAAATCACAAACTCAGATATCAAGATATTAATACAGAGAATAAATAGAAATGAGGAGAGACAAGAGGAAAGAATGAAGGAGTTGATAACTGAGATAATAGCAATAAAGAATACAGTGAAATAAATAACAAACTGATAAGCATGGAAAGCATAATTAACCAAGCAGAAGAGGGAATCTCAAAGCTTGAGGATAAAAATAAGGAACTAAGCTAAACTGTTAAAAACATAGAAAAGAAGCTTAAAAAGACAGAACAAAATTTCCAAGAGATGAGTGATTATTTCAAGAGGCCAAACCTAAGATTAATTGGAATCCCTGAGGAAGACAGAGAGACAGAGACCACCCTGGAACAAACATTCCATGAAATTATCCAAGAAAACTTCCCTCATCTCATTAGTAATGCGAACATTCAAACACAAGAGATTCAAAGAACCCATGCAAGACAACAAATGAGAAGACTAACTCCTAGACACATAGTAATTCACCTACACAAAGTAGGTGTGAAAAAAATCCTTAGGCTGGTCTTAGTGGCTCAGGCTGTAATCTCAGCATTTTGGGAGGCTGAGGCAAGTGGATTGCCTGAGCCCATGGGTTCAAGACCAGCCTGGGCAACTTGGCAAAACCTCTTCTCTACAATAAATTAAAAATTAGCTGGGCATGCTAGTGCATGCCTTAGTTCTGGCTACTTGGAAGGCTGAGGCAGAAGGATCCTCAGAGCCCAGCAGGTTGATGCAGGGGTGGCCATGAGTATGCCACTGCACTCCAGCCTGGGCGATGGAGTGAGACTCCAACTCAAAAAAAAAAAAAGAAAAAAGAAAAAATCCTTCCTAAAGGCAGCAAGAAAGAAAGGTCAGACTACCTACCAGGGAAGACCAATTAGAATAGCAGCAGACTTATCTACAGAAACACTTCAGGCTAGGAGATCTTGGCACTCAATCTTCAAAATTCTCAAAGATAAACAATTTCAACTAAGAATTACCTACCCAACTAAGCTAAGTTTCATCAGTGATGGAGAATTAAATTTCTTCCCAGACATTCAATCCCTGAGTTTACACTGCCTCCAGACCAGCTCTACAAGAAACTAGAAAGTATTAAACACAGAGGAAAGGGAAAAAAAGAACTACAACACCCTTCTCAAGAATGCAGGAAAAAGATTGAAAACATACATGAATCAACCCAAACATCAAAAGAAAACAACAAACAAATAAACAAAAAGCAGCAACAACAATAAACTCTATAAGAACCTCATGACAGGGATAAACTCACACATCTTTATAATTAGCTTGAATGTGAATGGACTAAATGCACCACTGAAAAAAACATAAAATGGCAAATTGGATAAAATATCATGAGGCTACATTATATTGTCTCCAAGATACTCATCTTACCAGAAAGGACACTCACAGACTCAAAGTAAGAGAATGGGAAACAAAATTTCAGGTGAATGGAACACAAAAGAAAGCAGGAGTCATGATCTTAATATCAGACAAAATACCCTTTAAGCTATCAAAAATTTTAAAAGACACAAAAAGTCACTACATAATGATAAAAAGTTCAATCCATCAACAAGAAATACCCATTCTAAACATATATGCACCCAACAAAGGAGCACCAACTTTCATAAAGCTTCTAGATAAACTAAAAAAGATATTGACTCTAACACTACCATAGCTGGGGACTTAAACACCCCATTAACAACCCTAGACAGATCATCAAGACAAAAAATCAACAAGGAGATCCAGAACCTCAACCTGATGCTTGACCAAATGGACTTAATTAATACGTACAGAAGACTCCACCCAACAACCACAGAATATACATTTACTCATTACCACATGGAACGTACTATAAGAGATATCACATCCTCAGCCATAAATCAAGCATAAACAAATTCCACAAGACTGAAATTCTGTTATGCACCTTCTCAGACCACAGTGAACTAAAAATAAATATCAACACCAATGAAGATCCCCCAAACCCACAAAGACATGGACACTAAACAGCATGATGCTAAACAGTTCCTGGGTCAACAGTGAAATCAAATCAGAGATTAAAAGGTACCTAGAGGCCGGGTTCGGTGGCTCAGCCTGTAATCCCAGCACTTTGGGAGGCCGAGGCGAGTGGATTGCCTGAGCCCGTGGGAAGCCTGGGCAACTTAGCGAGACCTCATCTCTACAATAAATCAAAAAATTAGCCGGGTGTGGTAGCACACGCCTGTAGTTCTGGCTACTTGGAAGGCTGAGGCGGAAGGATCACCAGAGCTCAGCAGGTCGAAGCTGGGGTGGCCATGAGCATGCCACTGCACTCCAGCCTGGGCAACAAAGTGAGACTCCAACTAAAAAAAAAAAAAAGATACCTGGAAACAAATGAAAACGAAGAAACATCTTACCAAAATCTCTGGGATGCCATGAAAGCAGTTCTAAGAGGGAAATCTCTGTGAACACACATGAAGAAAATGGGAAGATCGCAAGTTATAGCCTAACAAATCACCTAGGGACACTGAAAAAGCAAGACCACAAAAACCCTAACTTCAGCAGAAGAATCCAGATCACCAAAATAAAAGCCCAAATTTGGAACATAGAAGACAAAAAGATAATACAAAAAAAAAAAATCAATGAAACCAAAAGCTGGTTTTTTGAAAGGACAAACAAGATTGATGGACCCCTAGTTAGACTGACCAAGAAAAAGAGAGGAAAAGTCCAAATAAACACAATCAGAAATGCAAAAGATCAAGTCACAACTGACACTGAAGAAATACAAAAGATTATCAGAGATTACTATGTATACCTGTAAGGAAACAGACTCGAAACCTAAATGAAATGGAGAACTTTCTTACATCACACAACCTCCCCAGGTTGAAACAAGAAGATATCTAACCCCTAAATAGACCAATAACAACCCAGTAAATAGACTATGTCATAAGAAAACTACCTACAAAAAAAGCCCAGAAGAATTCTACAAAGCATACAAGGAGGAACTGATACCAATCCTATTAAAAGTATTCCAGGCAATTGAGAAAGATGGAACTCTCCCAAATCATTTTATGAAGCTAACATCACATTGATACCCCAACCAGGTAAAGATCCAACAAAGAAAGAGAACTAAAGGCCGATATCCTTGATAAACATAGAGGCTAAAATTATCAACAAGATTCTACTAAACCGGATCCAA
>CAUYQG010185197.1:0-11010 GCA_963574415.1 Tarsius wallacei
AGCGCGCGCCTGTAGTTCCAGCTACTTGGAAGGCTGAGGCGGAAGGATCGCCGGAACCCAGCAGGTCGAGGCTGCGGTGGCCGGGAGCAGCCACTGCACTCCAGTCTGGGCGACAGAGTGAGACTCCAACTCAAAAAAAAATAAAAATAAAAATAACATCCTCTTTCCCATTCCTCCCAGCCTCTGGCAACCTCTCTTCTACTTTTTGTCTCTATGAATTTACCTATTCTAGGTACCTCATATAAGAGGAATCATATAATATTTGCCCTTTTATACCTGGCTCATTTCACTTAACATAATCTTTTTTTTTTTTTTTTTTGAGTTGGAGTTTTAATCTGTCACCCAGATTGGAGTGCAGTGGCTTCTCCCCGCCACCACAGCCTTGACCTGCTGGGCTCCGGCGATCCTTCTGCCTCAGCCTTCCGAGTAGCTGGAATTACAGGCATGTGCTACCACGTAGCCCAGCTGATTTTTTGATTTATTGTAGAGATGAGGTCTCATCAACTTGCTCAGGCGGGTCTCGAACCCGCAGGCTCAGGCAATCCACTCACCTCAGGCTCTCAAAGCACGGGATTACAGGCTGAGCCACCGAACCCAGCTTATAATATTTTCAAGGTTTACCCATGTTATAGCATGAATCAGAATTTTTATTGGGGATGTTGAAAAAGTTTTGAGTATAGACAGTGATAGTAGTTACATACATTGTGAATGTATTTAATACCACTGAATTGTACACTTATTGTTAAAATGATAAATATTATGTATATGTTATGACAGTTAAAACTTTCAAAGTCATGACCAACTCCCACCCCTACCTGATGAGTAGAGCTTAGCTGGGTGAAAGGAAGAGGGAGAGTGATCTCCACAGGGGGTTCTTTTTAATCTCATGGTACTAGTAAGTGGTGGCTGCAGGATATTAATTTGTCGGTACTACCTGAAGTGTCCTATAGGACAATTCTGCCTCCTCAGGGCCCGGTTTATTATGGACAACTGCTACCTTCCCTGGGACAGTGTGACATGTAGATGTCCTGCAGCTCAGGAGTGGGCCACTATCTCCTCAGGTGCCTAAAGATGTTTTCCACTCCTTCCCCTTGAAAAACACACCCCTGGCTCACCTTGGTGGCTTGAGAAGCAGTGAGTTCTTGTTTGAGCTCTTCTAGGGCCTCTTGGTTCCGGCCGCAGAGCACCAGCTTAGCACCTGAGGCGTAGAAGACTTTTGCACATTCTAAGGAAAAAGAAAAGAACTTAACAGCTGAGGAAACCCAGTGCCATTCTTCCCCAGTGCAGCTCAGTTCAAATTCACTCAATGTTGTCTGTTTGTTTCTTCACACCCTCAGCATGTATATGTTGACCTCTGCTATGGCCCAGCTAGGAGTTAGGGTCCAATGCAGCGCTCATGTTCAGTGCTACAGACATCCACAGGGCAAAGAGAAAGGTGGGGAAAGGAAGAAAGTTTTAAATATTATGCTTGAAACTTTTCACAATGTGCCTTTTTAACCCTGATCAACCCTGTGAGCGCCATTCCCATTTTCACAGCTGAGGAGGCACAGCAAAGTCAACCAGGCAGGGCCAGCTACTAGTATACCTCGGGCTGCCAAGGCTGTGTTCTGGCACTACCCACGCACAGATCTACTAGGAGTACTTATATGGTTCTGTGGGAAAACAGGGCACAGAGGACTCTGGGTGGGGAGACCTTCCCCAGGAGTCCTAAAATCTGATGGGCTGTTTCCCAAAGAAGGGATCGAAGCAGAGGGAGCAGAGTGCCTGAGGGGTCATGACAGATGAAACTGGGACACAAAGTGGAGGGCCTAGCAGCCTCACTGAGCTGCAGTAGGGGTTCTGGCAGCAAAATGACATGGCTAGAGCTGAGTTTATGCACCCTAGTGGAGTACTTACGACAGCAAAGGGTTTTTTGTGTTTTTGTTTTTTGAGTTGGAGTCTCACTTTGTCGCCCAGGCCAGAGTGCAGTGGCACACTCCCAGCCAACACAGCCTCCACCTATTGGGCTCCAGCGATCCTTCTGCCTCAGCCTTCCAAGTAGCCGGAACTACAGGTACATGCTACCACACCCGGCTAATTTTTGATTTATTGTAGAGACAAGGTCTCGCCAAGTTGCCCAGGCGGGTCTCGAACCCGTGGGCTCAGGCAATCCACTTGCCTTGGCCTCCCAAAGTGCTGGGATTACTGGCTGAGCCACTGAGCCTGGCCAGCAAAGGATTATTAAGGGTGCCTACATTTTAAAAGCCTCACTCCTGCTGGGTAGGAGGGAGAGGAACTGGATGAGACTGGGTGCCACTGAGCCCACTACAATATTCCAGGGGACAACTGATGAGGAATTCAACTGGGACCATGACAGGGAAGTCCTGAGTTCATCAGACACCTCTACTACTCAATATCCTTTTGGTGGCAAGAAACAAACTCAACTCACATTGGGGCAAAACAAAAGAATTTATCAAAGAGGAAACTCAAGAATGAAGAGAAGAGCTGAATGGCCAGGACCTGTGAAAGTCCAAAGTGGTGGCTACCCAGGGCCCTCTCACATGCTGGCAGGCCTTTCTCTGCATCCTGCCCTGCCCAGCTTCTCAGGGAGATGGGAACTGTAGGCAGTTGTAGGCTCACTCCCCTGCCACCCAGGGATGAGTCTGTCTCGCCTCTTCCTAGATTTAGTGTCAAAATCCCAGGGAAGGCCGTGATCAGCCTTGGGTGGGGGGCACAGCCAGAGTCACATTTAATTTCCCTGTGGCTAAGGAGGAAGGGGAGGGGCAGACTAAACACCACCTGAAGGCAGGAGGTGAAACCATCAAACTTGGAGGTGGAGTTGGGGGCTAACCTGTGGGTAGAGAAAGGAAGAAGAGAGTGATGTGAGGGGAGAGAGGAGGCAGAGGATAATGGGAGAGAGGTAGAGGGTGATGAGGACGAGGAGGCAGAGGGTGAAGTCTCTTGTATCCTGCCAACCCTCCCTCCCAACATGTCCTTCTTAAATATTCAGTGCCCTCATAATTCACACTTTATGAAAAGCAGTACAGCCCAACGTCAAGAGTATGCACTTGAGCTAGACTTCCTGAGTGCAACTCCAGCTTCTGGCACTTACTAGTTCTGTGCTCTCCATCTTTGTTTCTCACTTTCCTCTTATTCAAAATGTAGACAAAAATAGTGTCTAATTCAGGGTCACAGTGGGATTGAATAAGCTAAAGTCAGCAATCACTAAGTGCTTGATAGATAAGAGGTACTACAGAAGTGTTGACTATTGTTCTTTATTTCTAAACTGCCTTTTAAAAATGTTCTACAGAATGACTGATGGTGAAAAATGTGTGGGTTTAAAGAAGCACTATGTGTCTTCACCTGAGGTCTAGTCTCCCTCTAATGCTCATGAGCAGATCTGTGCAGGATACCTGGGCCCCTGCTGACCTCAACACAACAGGGAGCCTCCCACAAGGTCTAAGACAGAACCTTAGAGTCCCGGGTGGTCAAGTGGCATCCCAGTCCCTGCAGCCCCTTGGCTCATGGAAGGACTCAGTGAGGGGTTGCGGGATCAGGGCTGTCACTTCATCGGCTGGGAGGAGAAAAAGTCAGAAGGGTCAGGCAGTATGTACTCGTCTGAACAGCCCTTCCCTCAGAGAAGTATCACACTTCCTTACAATGAGAAGGGTACAAAGCAGAAACTCAGTGTCCTTCAGTGCTAGCAGTCCTGGGGTGTGCAAGAGAGAAGGTTCTTTGACACCCTACTGTCTCATGGCACAACGCCCTCTCTGTACTCTACAGCACCTCATTGAGCTCCTTGTACAGCTTTTACTTGTCATGCCCATGCACTTCTCTGCATACCCTCAGAGTTTTATAGAAAGTGGTGCTAAGACTAAGTCAGCGCATGTTCAGGTGTGCTGCACCATCTTCTCTGAAGGAGATTTGGTTGATTTGTCCACTGGCTCATCCTGACGAGGCAGTAGCCGAGAGACAGCCACAGCCACTGTTTCTGCTGCCGAGTGGTGTGGCCCAGTCCCAGGACACCAGCCCCGCCTGCCCTGGTGCGCCTTAGCAGAGCAGCAAAGGCCCCATAGGAATGAAGGAGGTGGGAGCTGCACTCCAAGCCAGATGCCAGCATTCCTGAGGCTAGAACTGCTCATCCGGTTTACTAAATCATTCCCAAGGATTAGGAGCCCTGGGCCCTGCTGACTTCCTCACCCCATTTTGTCTCATCCTGACCAACATATAGGACATTTTGTAAGGTGCCACTAAAGGATGTAGACACAAAACCAAAGGTGGGAATCATGCTGGTAAACGAATGCCTAAATTCTGCTTCAGCTTTGCTTCCTAGCAAAGCTAAAAAGGGAGGAAATTAAAATTTGTTTAGGGAGTGACAGAAATGAAAACAACAGATTGGAAAGATTCCATTTTCATTTCTTGAAAAAGCTGACACGGGGAAGTGGGAGGGTCAAGGAAAAAAAGAAAACAGTGCCAAGGTATTTAGGGCTGCAGACCATTAATCTCCAGTGCTCCTGGCACACCTAGGCTGTAAGTCAAGAGAACTGTGCACGACCATGTGGCTCAGGCTGGCTGAAGCAGGCACCCAGAAATTCTATTCCTTTAGTCTGTGGTCTTACTGTTTACAAGGATAAGCTCATGAAGCTTTAATACACAAAATAGAGAAGACAGGAGAACTACAGAAAGCTGTCTGAAGACTCATCACATAACTCCAAACCTTCAGAGCGACTGACAATGGCAGGCAGAACCACTGAGGACAGCATGGCCTTTGCCCCTCACAGAAGCTAGGCAACAGCAGCACTTCCTTAGTGGCACCAATAGTGGGTGTTTGTACTTGAGAGGGCCAGTTAAGAATCTGTTCCTACTTGATCTGGATGGAGGGATTCCTGTCCTAACACGACCAATGGGGTAGAATATAAGCAGAGTGACTAAAGAAGTCTAACACCACATACTACATATACAGATGTGCTTATCTCAGTGACATTTTCTGTTCCTTTCACAATCTGGTTGTCAGGAGAAGAAACAGAATAATAAGCCGGGCTCGGTGGCTCAGGCTGTAATCCTGTGCTTTGGGAGGCCGAGGTGAGTGAATTGCCTGAGCCCGCGGGTTCGAGACCCGCCTGGGCAACTTGGCGAGACCTCATCTCTACAATAAGTAAAAAAAAAACTAGCAGGGCATGGTAGCGCGCGCCTGTAGTTCCAGCTACTTGGAAGGTTGAGGCGGAAGGATCGCCGGAGCCCAGCAGGTCAAGGATGCGGTGGCCAGAGTGGCTACTGCACTCCAGTCTGGGTGACAGAGTGAGACTCCAACTCAAAAAAAAAAAAAAAAAAAAAAAAAAGAAACAGAATAATGAGACAGTGTCCTTCTCAAACATCCACAGATGGGATACCTGCAACTCACCATTCTCCCTCAGTCAGCTCTCAAAATGCTCTTCAAGGACTTTTAAAAAATACTTCTGAGATCAAGAGAAGTGTCTGTTGACCACCCTATATATAGTAGCTGAATAAGGTCAGAGGACTGACCGATGGCAAAGGGCCTGGAAGCAGCTGACCCTTCGAAGGTCTGGATATCCAATGACAGGCATGGTGTTCACCCCTGGAGACCTCACATCCACAGTGGCACACAAATGAATCCATACTCCGTAAAGCCTTCCCAGGCTCTCCCTGGCCAACTGCAAGCCACTAACACTACAGACAAGTTCCATCTGCTCCTTTATGTTCATGTAGTACCCAACTGCTTATCACTCCCTGCACTACCATGCTACTCCCACTTCTGATCCCTGTCTAGAATGCCCTCCCTGCTGACCCACCCCTTCCTTTTACCTGGCCATCTCCTGCCAAAGTGAGGCTTTGTGAGTGTGAATTCTGGAGTTGGAGAAACGTGGGTTTAAATTTTAGCTCTGCACTTTCTGGCTGGAAGTCCTAGGGCAAGTCATACCTTCTCTAAATCTTAGCTGTGAGAATTCTGTGAGCTAATGCACATAAACATGCTCAGCACAAGCCAGCACATATAAACACGCCTTCCCTCACCAAGCCTGTCTGGGAACACTCATAACTGAAGTGGCAGTATACTAAAACAAGTCCTTGCCTTTCTCCTTGGAACTGTAGACTGTGACCTCCTTGGTTGAAGGAGTCCTGTCATTCTGTTTGTTCCAGCATTTGGCCCAGACCCTCACACCTAGCATTTGGCCCAGATCCTCACACCTAGTTGCTAAGCTATCACCAACCAAAAGATGCAGCAGTGTGTGGGCTGGCCACAATTCAGGGATCTCCTCAGCTTTCTTCCATGGAACTCAGCTTGAGTGTAGATAGCATGGTATGTACATGTGCTAAGGAAGGAGGGCAGGGAACTCACATGATGTCCCAAAGCCAATATGCATGTGTGCAGGGACGAAGACAAAGCCCTGCAACTCATTTGAGTGGGCTTCCAGGGATGGGGACTTAGAAGCTCAAGGTGTTCACTGACTAGGAGTGGTCCTAGCCTGGGGAACATGGAACAGCTGAGCCATTACTTATCCTGCCTCTGACCCTGCCAAGACTGTATCCAGGGTACAGCAGGAGGCCTGGCCCCAAGGAGGGAAGATGCAGAGAAAGCACACACCAAGGCCATGAACCAGGGGTGCCGGATGAATCCAGGAAAGGTCATTTCATTTGGTCCTCGTAGAGGTAAAAATACTTTTTAAGTTAGGCGTCCATATTTAAAAATTGGGAGATTTCACATAAAATTCCTACCGCAACAAGCAGCTGAGGCTGGGTAGAGCTGCCCCTTCAAGAGGCCATGCAGCCTCCAGGGGACCAGTCTGCTTCACTTGCTTTTGCCTCCCACCCTGATGCTGAGTCAGAGGCCATTTCTCATTGCTTTTAAGCTCCTGCTTTTTCCACCTGGAGAGAGGACAGTGCCATCCAGCCCGCTTCTCTTGTTTGCATTTCCTGCTGCCACATCAGATACTTGTGCTGGTGGTCATAATGCAGCCGAGCCACTCCTCATCCCTGGCTGACTGTCCCCACCCCCAACAGCATCGCCTTGACCCACCTTTCCCCAGTCCTGAGGTGGCGCCTGTAATCACCACCACAGCATTCCGCAGGTAGGCCTTCATGCGCATCCACTGTAGCAGCCGGAAGAGGCCGAAGATGCCCAGGCAGCCAAAGAGCAGGGGAAGGATGGCCGTAGAGGTGATAAAGTCCATGACCTTCACCTTCAGCACACTTTTCCTGGAAGAACCAAAACCAAATGCAATTGTGACAATGCAGAAGAACTCAGGGGATTGCCAAGGCTCTTCCCCTAGACTGATACAAATCCCAGATCTGTATTCTGCAGACTTCAGCTCTGAGCCCCAGCAAATATCTTTCTAGGCGCCACACTCTATGCAAACCACTCAGCATTGTGGAAGTTGTTTTCTCTCACTCTGTACTGACGTGAGTAGACAGCAAAGCCACACGCTCATGATGCTCCTCAGAGAACAAGCTGAGATTGTCATTTAGCTTGGAACTCAAGGTCACTGGTGAGTGTTACAGGAAGAGATGGCATATCAGTACTCACCTGACTCTCCTTCAGAAACCTGTTTTGACATTACCTCAAGTGATGCCTGTTATCATTTTCAATCCCTGAATATTTGTGAAACCAGAAGGGTTTTTTTGTTTGTTTTGTTTGGGTAAAAGAAAAGGACAAAGGAAATCACACTAATTCTTAAACTCTTCAGAGCAAACACTTTGAAGATGGATGTTTCTGGGTGGGGAAGCCCCTAGATGGTATCCATGATGGCCACAGATGGACTGAACACAGACCTCATAGAAACTCAAACTGAATTCAGTGCAGGCAGGCAGAGCGGGCCTGTGTCACGTGTCAGCATAGATAGCAGCCGGTAAGCATGCTGCCGCGCCACATTCATGACATGTACTCACCTAGCATTCTCCAGTGAGCCACAGTCAGCCAGATGCAATCAGGAGGCCATGTGAGTGTTTGTGTAACCGTGTGTAAGTCAATTCTTAGGAAATACATCCTTTTTCTCCACAACTGCTCTTATTTCCCCTGAGCCTCCCCCATTCGTTGGTACTTATGATCCATGGCCCTGTGCCCAACGCTAGAGCTAAGAGGGGAGACACAGAGTTAAAGGAAGGTCAAGGATGGGCTAGTGAGGAGTTATATCATGGGCTGCCACTGACAGGCAGGCTGGAGTCTATTTGACAGAGTCCCCCACAGTCCACCTCCAGGGCTGTGGCTTTATGAGAACAGTAATCCTTTTCAGGAAGGAAGAGGCTGGAAACCAAGAACAGAGCTCTGGCAAACCAGCCTGAAGCTTTAAATTATTCATCAGTTTGGGAGTAACTACGTAAAACCCTCACCCACCTACTAAATGTCCCACCTCCTCAACACATATATTTAAAAAAAATTTCTGCTTCCTTTCCCAAGACAACATCAACTCTGTGGATGCCAGAGTGGAGTCAAGAACACTGCAGACTCCCAATGCACCTCCACCTACTAAGCTGCTTTGATCCTGAAGTTCAGACCTAAGCTAAAGTGCTTCCTACAAAAGGGTTCTACTCTAACTTGAAGTATCAACTCAACTAGTTTAGTATTTACTTTAAGTTTTCACCTTGCCTTCCCAAATACACTTAAATTATTGATCACTTAAAAAATAGCCATTCTTGGACTGTAAAAATGACTGTTTTCTATCAGCTGACACTTAATCTACTTTTGAAAACTCTTTGGCTACTATCTGCTGAGTAGACACAGCTCCATCTCACCCTATGCTGTGCCAGGCCCATGGTGCTTGGACTGGGGGTTAATGTGGCATCTAAAACAGCAAGCTGTTCACTCGGGCACTATTAGTACCATCCCCTGCCCCAAAAGGAAGCTCAAGCCAGGTGTTCCAGCCTACAGGCCATGCTTAGTCCCAAGGAGATGCTAAGACTCAAGAATTCTTCATCTGACACCTGGGAAGTAGTCAGTAAAGGTTTAGAGCAGGCACCAGTGTCCTTTGGTGCTGCCTGGAGTCCTTCACAGGGTCTGCACCCTGAAAATGGAGACATGGGAGAGTTCCCCAGGGGCAGAAGGGTTAAAAACTGGGGGGCAGGAATGGTTACCACTTCGTTGGTATAGCTTTACCAGAAAATTATAGCAATTTACAGAAAGCACAGATAGGCCAGAGGTAAGTATAGCTTAGAACTTGCATGTAATAAACTGGGAAGAGTAAGCACAGGAAGTCCGTGCAGATTTCAACTCAGCTGAATGGTTGTTTAGGGAATGCTTTTTTCTCAGTGTAGTGCCAGGTCCTTGTACCAGCGAGGTCTCAGGGTGGGATCACTGGGACTAGAATGGCCCAGGGCCCAGCCACTGCCCAGGATGAGCTGTGAGGTGGGAGAGGGCAGAGGGGCACTGCTCAGGGAAGGACAGCAAGGCTCAGCCCCTGAGGCCAGGGCCCAGAGCTCCACTAAGTCTACTGGGTGGAAACTACTCTGCACATTTCTCCCATGGCCCCTGAAGCCCAAAGCCCGTAGAGTCCGCCCTATTCCAAACCTACGACCTGGTGCTGAGCGAGAGCTCCACTGAGGCCAGAGGGTCAAGCACCAAGTATGCAGCCTGTCACCTCCCGAAATTCAGAGGTTCCAGAGACCACCTGAAAAACACTAACTGTAACACGATTACAGCAGTGCAGGGGTCATGACCCTCAAGCAGGCCTGGCTGGGGTCATATCCTGCCTCAGCCACTTAACAGCCTGGTGAAGAGACCTAACTGCTTTGGGCCTCAGTGTCCTTATCTCTAAGATGAGGGTAAAGGGAACCTACCTCCTAGGTTTGTTATAAGGTTAGATGAATTAATCAGCATGCACAACCCCTGGCTCAGGGTAAGTGCTCAGGAAACACAGCATGCCAGTTAGTCATGACCCATGACTAACTCAAAGCTCTGGGCCCAGGAACTCGCTGCCCAGCAATCAGATTTCCAAGGTTTTCTGAAAAAGCCTCTGGTTTATGAACAGTGGTTCTTTCCAAATAAAGGAAACTCATTGAACATGTAGTTTAATTTTTATACCTTTATAAAGTCTTTAGTTTAATCAAATTAACAAATAGGGGGAAAAAACCCCCACAACTTTATCAGAAGAAGTCAGGATCCCATGTCTCAAGTTTTGTGTCAGAAAATGTGATCATCTAGGCCAGCGAAGCAGGAGGGAAGACAGACAGGTGCTAAAATGTCCCTCAATACTTTTTCATACCCAGGGAGGAGCAGGATGAAAATAAACCAGCCCAGCACAGCTCCCCAATGGAAGACGATTAAAGCTCCCAATAAGCTGTACTTTCATGCAACCTAATTAAAACTCAAGCCAGCAATCTATGACATGAAGAAAAGAGAGAAAGCTACACACCGTCTTGTACACTTCTGGGATTCCTTGAGCACCTGATATAACATCACAGGCCAGCCTTGGGCTCCTGGCCCTGGAGACCACTTTGCCTGAGACACACATGGCACCGGGTTAATGGGATCCATCCTTGGCCCCGGCTGCTTTCTGTGAGGAGAGCGCACATCTGCATTCAGTCTGGCAAGTTGTTGTAGAATCAGAATGCAAAGTAAATTAAAAACCAGTGCTGACTCTCCCCAGCTAACACAGGATGATGATGATAGGAAAAGATACCCTAGAGCAAGTTATTTATTTGAGAATCAGATTCAATTTCAGCATAACTTTCCTGACCAAACGAAGCTGTTCATATTGTCAGTCCTGATTCTTTCCTCCTAACTGTTCTTCCACTCTGTAGAGCCACACCACTGGAACCAGCCCATGCCCTATGGGGCCTCCTCAGCCCTCAGAGACAGCTGTGCCAACTCTTTCCTGGCTTGCCCTTGGCTATCAGGATGCCATGAGAGCTACCACAGACAGCCCCACTGCCTTGCTGTGGTATCTGAGGCCTTCTTCCAGCAAAAAGGACAGCTCCCAAGTGGAAGAAAGGAATCATATCCTAGCTAGACACATTTCCAGATTAGAAAGTAAGTCTATAGCTGGGCTCGGTGGCTCAGCCTATAATCCCGTGCCTTTGGGA
>CAUYQG010185210.1:0-52290 GCA_963574415.1 Tarsius wallacei
GAGTCTCACTCTGTCGCCCAGACTGGAGTGCAGTGGCCGCTCCCGGCCACCGCAGCCTCGACCTGCTGGACTCCGGCAATCCTTCCGCCTCAGCCTTCCAAGTCGCTGGAACTACAGGCGTGGGCTACCATGCCCCGCTAATTTTTGACTTACTGTAGAGATGAGGTCTCGCCAAGTTGCCCAGGCAGGTCTCGAACCTGCGGGCTCAGGCAATCCACTCACCTCAGCCTCCCAAAGGCGTGGGATTACAGGCTGAGCCACCGAGCCCGGTTAAAATACTTATTACATAAATATTTGTCCATCTGTCTTATCTAAAGTTATTGGCTGTATTTTTATCTTTTTTAACAAAATTGATTTTCTCAATCGTCCTTAGACTGCCATGACAAAATATCATAAACTGAGTAGCTTAAAGAACTGAGATTTATTTTCTCATAGTTCTGAAGGCTGGAAGTCTGAGATCAGGGAGCTATCATGGTTGGGTTCTGATGAGGGCTTTCTTCCTGGCTTGAAGACAGTCTCATTCTTGCTGTGTGATCACACGGTTGAAAGAGGACCAGTCCTGGTGTTTCTTCCTTTTCTTAAAAGGGTACTAATCCCTTGTAGGGTTATAAACATGAGGGCCCTTTCTAATGAGTTCATCTAAACCTAATACTTTCCCAAAGACACCATATTTAAATACCATCATACTGAGGGGTAGGGTTTCAGCATTTGAATTTTAGAGGGACACAATTCAGTTTATAGCATTAACTTTGCAACTAAAATTCTGAGGCAGTATAAAATACTTTTTCAATCTCCAAATATGTGACAGCTGCTTTATTTCTTTTCTCCACTAATTCTGTAATTATATTTAATTCTGTCAAGTGAATCTGATGTGATTAATTATTTAAGTCTCATGCTATTAATTATGTCTGTATGTTCTTAATATTTATTACATTTATTTTAATATAAGTATGTCTTATTAGTAAGAAGAATAATTTACGAGAATATATTTTATGCTATTGTGTTTTTAGTCTATCTGTTTAAATTATTAACCCTTGCATTATTTTATTTGAATTTCATTCTCAAAACCAAGTTTAGAAAGTTAATGTATTAATACTGCATTAGCCAATTATCACACTTTTCCAGTTAACAAAAGTATTAGCCCATGTGCTTAATCTCCAGAATATTTAATGTTCCTAAATTATTTAAAATTTAATTTTAATGTCTCTGTACCTATTAGATGAATAATCTTCCACATATTTCCACATATATCATATATGTGTGTGTGTATATATATATGTATCTGCATTTTGTCCAAGCTTCTCCATTTCTTCTGCTATAATCCTAGTGAGGATCATTACCATCTTTTTCTTGAAATATAGCAATTGTCTTCAAACAGATATTCTTTCTTACGACTCCATTCCAATTAATTCTCTGCAAAACATTCAAAATAATTATACAAAACAAAACAAAACAGGAAAGGCATAAATTAGATCCAGTCAATGCCCTGATGAGAGTGATTTTATGACTTTCCTTTGCCTTGAAAGCCCTGAAAGATCTCACCTTGAGCTACTCTGCCCACACCCATAGTGACTGCATTCCAGCTCCGCTCTGTGAGATTGTCATTGCATGTGCTTTTCACTCTATGCAGAGTATACTTGCTGAATTCTTACTAACTTTCAATTCCCAACTCAGGTGACGTTTGGGTCTCAGCAACTTAACAGGTGACACAGCATTGTGATTAAAAAGTCTGGGCACTAGAGCTGGAGCACCTTCACTCTAATCCCTTCTCAATCTTTCACTACTAGTTTGGCCTTAGTATTGCATTTCCTTCACCTATAAAAATGGAGGTAATAATACTGCCTTCTTTAAAGATTTGTTTGTTGTAAAGATGAAATGAGTTAATGTATGTATTTATAAAAGTGCATAGTATATTTTAAGCACTCAATAAAGGTCACTTATTAGAGTTGTATCTCAAAATGTACTTGATTATTATATTAGTAATTATTAATATAATAGCAATAACAGTTATTAATTATGTTAATAATAATAACTAATTCTTCAATAAGTCTAAATTACAGACATTGTCATTAGATTATTCCTCTTAGTCTCTACTACAAAATTCTGGTTGTTATACTTTTGCTACACTAAAATCTTAATTACATATGTTTTTATCTATTTATATGTGCATAATCTATACAGCTCACTAAACTTGGAAGTTCAAGTAGGCAACCTCTACATCTGTTTTGTTCATCATTATATAATTAGCACTTATATCTTCCTAGAAAGAAGACCAATAACGAATTTTGAATCAATGAATACTATTGATAGAATTGAATTTCATTAAACAACTAAGAGGGGTAAGTTTTTGGCAAAATAAGAGTGGGAACTCCTAACTAGGATAGAGAAGAGAATCTATGAACCTAACAGGAGTGGTTAAAGAAGAAAATCTGACTATGCAGCTCTTAGCTGTACTGGAACTTTTAGACAAGACAGCCAGCCACATTAGTGCAGACATCTGATCCTTTGAGCTGTCTGGTGCTGGGTCAGGTACAGCACTCACAACGGGGAATGAAGCAAAGAGAAACTAGGTAAAAATTAGTAGAGCAGGTGGAGATCACATCATAAAAGGTAAAATAAAAGTACATAGCCTAAAACATTTTGTGATGATAGCATAATTCTGACCAACAAAATGAAAGGACTAAGATTTCTTGAATAGGAAATTGAAAACAAAACAAAACAAAACAATATCTTACCTTTAATTTTTTTGTGTCCTCATTGAGGGATATGCAAGAAAGCTTTTTTATATATATAAACTATGCTAGACACACTGAAAAGAAAATTAGGCAAACATTTTTTCTAAAGTGAATGAAGTTACATTCAATGTGTATTTTGCATGATGACTTCATTGTGCTTCCTCTTTGATATTCTCACTTCACTTAAATCATCGCAATTTTTCTTTTCTCTGTCTCCTCTGCCAAACAGCTGATCTTATTTGAATTAAAAATGCAGCTGCCTTAATCAATCTTTCATGTTATATATGGATTTAAAAAATAAATTTTCAAGTACAAAAACTCATGACATTATTCCACTCATGAGCTAATTCAAGATCTGTTTGTCATGATGTAGCTGTTTCCATTCCTATGCAAATTCTTCTTTGTTCTTAGTATTGACATTTTCCTTCATTTCACAGTTGGCAGAGTTAAAATACAGACTAAAACACTGCAAGTAAACTTTCATTATATTAAACCAAAAGCTCAAATTATCCTAATTATAACCATTAATATAATTAATCCACAAACAAATGCTAATGCTATTGCTAACTTATGTGGCATGATGATCATTTCAATTTATATATCTACCATGAGAATCTCCATTTTCGCATTTTTAAATGAGAAAAGCTATGCAGTAATATCCCAAAGCTTCTGTGAATTAAACCACATTGGCTATAAAGTCCTAAAGATAAAAGTACAAATAATTAGGCTACTGCTTGACATGACTTTTCTTCATATTTTTGAAAAATTATTTTGGAAGTTGGAATACCTACTTTGTGTCTTTGATTAAAATAAAATGCTTATTATTCTTTTTACATGATAGTCACATGTATAGTTAGGAAGAAATAAAATTACTTTCTAGAGTCAGGCAATTATATTTGACATAACTGAGCCATTGTTATCAAAATAATACACGTCTAAAATGGAAGATAATTATAATTACGTGTTTTTAACTTGACAACACACTGGATTTGTGAAGAGAAACATTCTTTAAGCATGTTTCTATTTTCAAATTTTTAAACAAATAAACAAATGTCATCTTATTAATATCACAGCTCTCTCCTGTCTGAATGTACACAAGCATATGATTAACACATATTAAATTAATTTTAACCTAGTTTCAACCACATATAATTTTATAAAGAATAATATTCTACTATTGTGCTAATGGTATCTGTCTACCATTGGACCAATAGCCTTCACTGCAATGACATAATTAATAGACCATAATATTTTAAAAGATGACATTTCTCACTTGTTTTGAACTCTTGACTTGGAATTTGAAAAGGAAAATCAGTTACTGATACCAGAAGTTTAATCTAGAGTAGTATCTAGTTGGTAGTTAACTGAAACAGTTTTCTTTCCCTTAACAGCAATAAAATAGAAAGGACTAATTACCACTTTTTATAGGTGCAATTGGAACTTAAAACTCTAGAGACAGTGTGAGCAGTAAACTACTGCTAGAGTCAATTTCACCATCTGTACCTTAAAATTACAGCTACCAAATCAACAAACAAACAAAAGACTCAATCATGCTCAATATATTATTTTAAGTTTTTAAATTGTTTATTAACATTCTCTAGTGACTTTGAGTAGCTCAAATTTTTATTTTAAAATATCAAATTTTCAATTCATATATATTTTGAAATAATTTGAGCTTTTTGAACTAAATACTAAACAAGTCATACATTTCTTTAAGAACCTTTAAGAATAATTTTAAAAAGATCTTTATCTTTCGTTGCTTTTTCTAAATTACCATAAATTAATCATTTAAAAATTAACCATGCTACAAAAGTAGTTGTATACCAAAAGTTGCCTCTTCTAAAATCTGAACATTTAGAGTGTGTCTTTAATAAATACTATGCAGTAACCTCTTCAAAATAG
Organism: Tarsius wallacei; assembly: GCA_963574415.1. NCBI lineage: Eukaryota > Metazoa > Chordata > Mammalia > Primates > Tarsiidae > Tarsius > Tarsius wallacei. The sequence goes on from CAUYQG010185210.1 coordinate 4,638, forward strand.
AAACCAAATATGATGATCGAAAGTGCACTGATGCCTGGATACATTCACACTATTACAAAGCAAGATCAAAGACACCCATAAACACAGAATGAATCTTAAGAAATACATTTCACATGAAACAATTAATTATGGAGACTATAGACCTGGGAGAGAAAACATGTGTAATTATGTCCTTTGTTTGCAACAAAACCAATATAAAAGTAAATCTATCCCTTCATAGTGCTGACTGAAAATAAAAGTCAAATTCTAAAATGCAATGTGCTGTTTAACTGCTTAATGATTACAGATAGTACATTTAAAATCACATTCAATCTAAGACCCATCTCAAAACCTAACCTTTGAACAAACTGAACTGAGTTAAAAATACAGCATTGCTTTACTTAAGTCAGGAGAATCTAAAATAAGATTGGGCATAAGGGTAGAATCTGTGAGGCTGTACAAATATCTTCAATAATTCATTTTAAATTTTAAATCAGTGTAATAGGCTTTTCAAAGTTTTAATTAGAATATCCTTTTATAGTCTAAAACTATGTTTTCCAGACCTCTTCATAATTTTTTAAATGACCATAAATTAACCATTTAAAAATTAACCATGTAACAAAATTCCTAGAAAACCCCTCCTTCACACTCTTTCAAATATAAAAATTCAATCACTTATCAATCAGCAGAAAAATCTAGGCTATATTTCACTGATGTGAAATTAAATTTATTGAATGTATCAGGAATTATATTTGCTTGCCATACATGTTAAAACAATCACCAGCTTATATGTTTGCTATATTCTTGCTGAGTGAATGTACAGATCAGCTTTCTCCAATTGCACAGTGAGGTCAACAAAGAGAAAGGTCAGGTTATTAGTTAGGGTCTTTCTGATTTGCTAAAGATTTGGCTCATTATTTGGACCTCTTATTTGACCAAGTTTACTTAGGAATTGTTTTTCTCTCTTCAATGAGAAGAAAATAAAATCCCTTCTGTTTCTGTGGTGCCATTAAATATTAGCGATGGGCAGTGATGGGATATTGAGAAGGAGCAAGCAGTAAAAAAGAAAGAGAAAGAAAAGAAGGGTAGTAAGAGTAGGAGGAGAAGATGCAAATCAGGCTAATACCCAGGCAATATTGACCAAGTCACATTACATATTTCACTGAACAACAATATCTGGCCAATCTGAAGACATAGTCACCTGAGATAGGAGTGAAATTATTTTCAAAGGACTTTGAAAATGAAACAAAACAAAACAAAAAGCACATTTGCTGACTGTCTGGTTGGTTGGTTGCCAGTTGATTAGGCTGCTGATAAAAATGCCTTTGGGCACATACTACAAGCAGGTAGTATGAAAATGTCTTTGGGCATTCTTAAAAGCAGGTGAGACCTCTTGCATCCTCTGATGTACGTAAATGTCTTCAGATATGATTGTGTCTGCCTAGCAATCTGAGGTATTTTATAATGACTTAGCTTTTAAAGTAGAATCAGTCATTTTTTTTAACAAGCTGTATTTTAATATTTGGAGAAAATACAAAAGACGATCTGTCAAAGCATATTGAACATACAGTGAATTCTCAATTTTCAAATGTGGAAAACAAAGTCTAGTTGCCTTATTAATTGGAACACTCCAATTAAACTTCAAGCATAAGACTGTTACTTTGCTTTTTACCTGATTATTCAAAAATCAGTGTTGCAAAATTATTTGTATGCATTTAACTTTTTGTTAAAAGCAATGCCCTTTTTTGCCCAACCATGTTTGAAAATTACAATGAAAAGATAACATTAAGACTTCAAAAAATAAATTTTTACTTGTTTTTCCAAGTTATTTTTAATTCTACCAAAATAATATATTCAAATTACTTAAAAATACATACCACATTTTACTAAAAGCCTTCTACAAAATCAACAGTACTATCTCCAAATAACCACAGTCCCCATCTATAAAAACAGGTACTTTGAAATATTTTAGCTGTTTTTTTTTCTAAAACTCATTTCTAAATACTGTGCATACGCTGCCAATTAAAAATAGCAAAAATACCACAAGTTCATTTTAACTAACCTCTCAAAAATTTTCTTAAATCATTAAAGAAGATCGAGCAAATTGGAGATTTTATAATAATAATAAACAAACGACAGCACCAACATTTTGAAACAAGAAACTAGATAGATGAGAAGACACTGACTTATCAAAGTAGAAAAATGAAAAGCCAAATGACTCATCTCTGTACTCTGAAGAAACTCAGAAACTAAAAGAGCTTCCTTTCCTGGAGATATGGATGATGGTGGGGTTGAAAAATAAGACTATGATGGAAAACCTGCAAACAAGCAAGTATAATACTATAAACATTCATCCATCCTAGAAAGTCAGGTTAATCTCCCCCTTGAGGCATGAAATTTATTCTCTGGTTAAGTTTAAGTATAAAGATTTGGAACAACCAGATCTCCCTAATTGGAGGGTGAAGTATCTGCTTAATATAAGGTAATTTCAAAAATGTCTACATACGCAATCAACAAAATGAAAGCTTGCTTTTTCAATACTTAGAAGGTTCTCTGTAAGACTTTCATAATCCCAGACACGATATGGATATCAAGAACAAGAGAAATGCCTATTGGCATTTGAGAAAATTTCAAATTGAATGCCTATTTACCAACAGCTAATCCTCAGAGTTGTTAAATTAAGTTTAGCCCAAAGTTGCCTCCTTGCATGTTTTGTGTTGTAACCTTTCATATGGTGAACAATAACTTAGCTGGATGTGTAAGCAGATTGTAATCTACTTTTATGCCAGTCATCTAGTTTTGGTCAATCAAAGGTGCTAACCTTTCAAACCGGTTGAAATAAGACAAATGCTGAGCTGCAACCATTATGGCTGTTTCTCTACCTCACTCTGTGTATCACTTTTCTTTTTGTGTCCATAAAACTTCCACCATAAGGCTGAGCTGCAATATGTCTAAGCCTTATCTGGTTCAGTAGGCTTCCCAATTTGCAAATCATTCTTTGCTCAGTTAAACTCTGTTCAATTTAATTTGTCCTAAGTTTTGTTGGGTTTTTTTTTTTTTTTTTTAAGACTCAACATTCAATAATCCCAGCCCATTTATACAAATCTCTAATTAGGTTTCTTTTTTATTTTTATGTTTCTTGCTCTTAATATCAACAGAGAGACAAGGATCACCAAACAGTTTGGAAAAGCTGAAGAAAAGATAAAATATGAAGACAGACTCCGATAGCATAAACAGCAAAATAAACTCAAAGGAAAAGAATAAGACAAATAAAGTCACCAAAAGGAAACTTATAACACCTAATTGATTGATATCCTTAAAAGTAAAGAGGTGTTATTCTATTTATAGAAAAGCAAAAGAATGCTATAAACATTCAAAAAACCAAAAAAAATGCCACTGGAAATTAAAAATTTGATAGTGGGGCCAGGCGTGGTGGCATATGCTTGTAATTTGTAATCTCACCACTGGGAGGCAGAGGTGAGAGGATTGCCTAAGCCCAGGAGTTCAAGACCAGCTGGGCAACTTGGCAAGACCTGGTCTCTACAATACATTAAAAATATATATATATAGCTAGGCGTGGTGGCTCTTGCCTGCAGTTCCAGCCACTTGGAAGACTGAAGCAGAAGGATCACCTGAGCCCAGCAGAGTGAGACTGTGGTGGCCATGAGAGTGCCTCCACAGTCTAGCATGGGTGACAGAGTAAGACTCCAACTCAAAAAAAAAAAAAAAAAGTAATGGTAGGAATGTTTATTTTAATAAAAAATTAGAAAAAAGTAAGAGATAATGTTACTAAAAAAATGATTTTTGAAATTCTATTATACATCAGGCACAGTACAAAGGAGACAAAGCCCTTGCTTTCATGAAATTAGAAAATAAATAACAACAAAAAATGAGTTGAGGTGTAGAAAAGAAAACAAAGATTTAGGATTACAGGAGGATATTTTCATTTGTGCATAGTAGAGGAAAATAGAACAAAACTCCCGCCAAAAATAGAGGTGGAAAAATTGAAAAGAAAATAAAATATGAACAGAAGAGAAATCCCGAAGTTCCCACTTATGACATAGACCAATCTAAGGAAAGGAAACTGAATACATTAAGAAGAGAAATATAGCAAGAGAATAATAAAATAAAAATTTTCCAGAATTAAAAAATATTGAATTTACAATGAGAAAAAAATGTGTCAAATTAACAACACAATTAATTAAAATAAACTTGAAGCCGGGCTTGGTGGCTCAGCCTGTAATCCCACACTGTGGGAGGCTGAGATGAGTGGATTGCCTGAGCCTATGGTTTTGAGACCCACCTGGGCAACTTGGCAAGACCTCATCTCTACAATAAATCAAAAAAAAATTAGCCAGGCGTGGTAGCACGCACCTGTAGTTCCAGCTACTTGGAAGGCTGAGGCAGAAGGATCGCCGGAGCCCAGCAGGTCGAGGCTGCGGTGGCCAGCAGTGGCCACTGCACTCCAGTCTGGGTGACAGAGTGAGACTACAACTCAAGAAAATAAAATAAAATAAAATAAACTTGAACCCCTCTTTTAACAAAGCAAGTCACACACAAATAATATGTAACCAGGATGATCTGTTTTTAAATGATATTAGAAGTTAAAAGGCAATGGATAATGGTTTTATGATTTTCAGTCTATAACTGACTATACATCCAAAAAGCCAATTAAGCATAAGAGTAAATGTGGACATTTTCAGGCATACAAGCCCTGATGATATTTCCTGAGAGTGTACCTTTTACCGGAAAATAAGGAAAAACAAAGAAAAACAAATAAAAGATAGACAAGAAATAGTGGTCCAACAGAGAAGAGATGAAAAAGTACTTTCCAAGTAAACAGGGAGGAGAAAAACAACAGCACAACCAGCCTAGAGTTAAGCCAGCTTAGTCTGGAAAATGGTGATGAGAAATTTCAAGAAGAATACCATTGAGGAATAAAACAAAACAAAACCAACTTACGTGCTGTATGAATTTGGATTAGACTATTAAAATACCTAACAGTTTTAGAATTGTATTAAAGAGTTTGAAGGTGATTTAGTTATAAAGAAGTAGAAATTTAATGAAGCAAATAAATAAAAGCATTAACATCAGGAAAACAGAAGCAATAAATGAGAATGGAAGTAAGTACACTAGTGATTTGATAATAAAATATTTAGGTATCCATATTATTTAAACAATAAACATTGATCAAACTTTGTGATAAATTTGTTTTGAGAATTTGGGGAAAATAAAATATCTGTATATGGTAAAGATGTTAAAAAAGCTAAAATTTCAACTATCTTTAATCCAATTTTTCAACTTTTATTGTCCTTTTATAGCTATATAATAATCAGGGGTTAAATTAACATTTATAAAATTATGGCTTACTCAGATGGATTTAGAGTCTATCATACTCAGTGATCTGTCACAGAAACACAGAACAGAGTACCATATGTTCCCACTCATAAGTGGACCTTGAACAATTGTCATAATACTATAAGAAAGGGATTGGTAGTAGTGGGAAACTGCCAAGGGAGGGAGGGGCACACCTCATCAACAAGGGTACCTGCATAATGAACATTTATATACCTAACCCTGAATTGTACCCCACATCTTTAAAAAAATTAAAAGAATATATAAAAAAAAATTATGGCTCTTTGTAGATTGTTTATAAGCAACTAACACATCACACCATATCATGTTTCCATTTTGCTTTGTTATAACTATTTTCTCTTCAGGCTTGTTCTGGTTCCTTTGATCTCAGAAACTCTTCTCAATTTTGTGTGACCAATATAGAATATATTAGCATCTTTTGCAAGGAAGGTAGTAGAAGCTTTCAAAATTTAGTTTGTATACCTGAATTAAATTCCCTTGTGTGCAAATCCACAGAACCAAGACTTATCTTTGTATTATACTACCATCTTCTACAGAGCTCTATGAATTCCTTTTTTAAAAAATTAACTTATAAACCATGAAATTGTGATTTTTATTTTAGTAGAAAATACTACTGAAATTTAGATGATATTGCTTTCCAACTCCTTTAGGTGTGATGTTAGTCTGTTTACTTGTCATCTATTTTCTTGATGTGTACATGCAATGTTACGAATTTTCCTCTTAAAACTGATTTCATGGTATCCCAGAGGTTCTGATGTGTCTTTGTTTTCATTTATTTCCAGGAATCTTTTTATTTCTGCCTTCATTTCTGTGTTGACGCAGAAATTGTTCAGCAGCATGTTGTTTAGTGTCTGTGTCTTTGTGGTTTGGGGGGATCTTGTTGGTAGCAATATTTATTTTTATTCCACTGTGATCTGAAAAGAGGCATGGCATCATTTTAACCTTTTGACCCTTGATTTATGTCCAAGAATGTGATCAATTTGGAGTATGTTCCATGTGATGATGAGTATAATGTATATTCTGTAGTTGGGTGAAGTGTTCTGTAGATGTCTGTTAAATCCATGTGATCAAATGTTGAGTTAAGGTCCTGAATCTCTATGTTGGTTTTTAGCCTCAATGATCTGTGTAGGACTGTCAGTGGAATATTAAGTTTTCCAATTTTGATTGTGTGAGTGTCAATGCCCTCTTTTAGTTTAGCTAGTAGTTGTTTTATAAAACTTGGTGCTCCTGTATTTTGGTGACATTTATATTTTAGAAGAATATTTCTTGCTGGTGGATTGAGTCTTTTATCATTATGTAGTGTCCTTCAATGTCCTTTTTAACTTTTGATGGTTTGAAGTTGGGTTTTTCTGATAGAAGAATAGCTACACCTGCTCTTTTTGCCATCCATTTAGCTGAAAAGTCACTTTCCAGTCTTTAACTTTAGCCCGTGGGTGTCCTTTGCAGTGACATGAGTTTCCCAGAGGCAGCAGAATGTTGGATCATGCTTCTTAATCCAATTTTCCACTCTATGCCTTTTGGTGTATTCAGTCCATTCATGTTCAAGTCTTTGGCTACAAAATTAGTGCACAAAAGACATGTACATTTCTATACACTAGAAACAAACTTGCAGAGAACCAAATAAAAAACACAAGTCCATTCACAATAGCCACCCATAGGAAAATGAAATTCCTTGGCATTCACCTAACCAGAACAGTGAAAGACTTTTATAATGAGAACTACAAAAAATTTCTCAAAGAAATCAAGGGTGACACAAACAAATGCAAACATTCCACATTCATGGATTGGAAGAATCAATATTGTCAAGATGTCTATTCCACTCAAGGCAATCTACAGATTCAATGCAATACCCGTCAAATTACCAACATTATTTTTCACAGACCTCAAAATGACAGTACATAAATCCACATGGAAACAAAAAAGAGCATGAATATTCAATACAATACCAGCAAAAGGAACAAAGCAGGAGGTATCACATTTCTAGACTTAAAACATTATTACAAGGCTACAATAACCAAGATGGCGTGGTATTGATACAGAAATAAGGCCATAGACCAATGGAACAGAACAGAGATTTGGGAAGTAAAAATACAGTCTCTCAACCAACTCGTCATTGACAAAGCCACCAGTAACAATCACTGGGGAAAGAAGACCATATTTAGCAAATGGTGCTGGGAAAACTAGCTAACCACAACCAAAAGAATGATACTGAACCCCTACCTATTATTATATACAAAAATCAACTCAAAATGGATCAAGAACTTAAATGCAAAATCTGAAGCTATAAGAATGCTAGAAGAAAACATAGGAAACACTCTTCTGGACATTGGAGGGGGTGATGAATTCATGACCAAGTCCTCAAAAGCAAATGTCAAATAAGTGGGACTTCATCAAACTGAAAAGCTTTTGTCCAGAAAAATAAACTATTAAGAGAGTTAAGAGACAGCCCATATAATGGGGAAAAAAAAATTGCAAATTATATATCTGACAAAGGCCTAAGATCGTGGATCGCAAGGAACTCAAAGTGAAGGGGGGCGGGGGGCGCTTAAAAAGTGATCAAGCCGGCTCGGTGGCTCAGCCTGTAATCCCGCGCTTTGGGAGGCTGAGGTGAGCGGATTGCCTGAGCCCGCTGGTTCGAGACCCGCTTGGGCAAGCGAGACCTCATCTCTACAATAAATCAAAAAAAAATCAGCCGGGCGTGGTAGTGCATGCCTGTAATTCCGGCTACTTGGAAGGCTGAGGCGGAAGGATCGCAGGAGCCCAGCAGGTCGAGGCTTCAGTGGCAGGGAGCAGCCACTGCACTCCAGTCTGGGCAACAGAGTGAGACTCTAACTCAAAAAAAAAAAAAAGTGATCAAATAGCATGAACAAACACTTCTCAAAAGATGACATACAAGCAGCTATCAGACACATAAAAAAATGTTCAGTCTTACTAACTATCAGAGAAATACAAATCAAAATTACAATGCAATTCTGGAAGGGGGGATTCCAAGATGGCAACGGAGGCAGTCAGAGTCTGCATAAATGAACGTATACAGAGACAAGTATTCACCCTAGGGTGTCCAAAAAGTTGTGCGAATGTCCGATTGAGTGGAGACGTGAAAAGGAGACGGCAGAGATCTCCTGCTTAGGCAGCTGCTCTGCGTAGCTGCTCAGACCTCAGTGCAATCTATGTCCCAGAGGCAGGCACCATCTCTACACCACCACCTGGATATCCAAAAAAAAAAAGAAATAAAATGGTGAGGATCACCAGCAGCAGGTGCTGCCTGCTGCTGCAACCTTTGTCCCAAATCGGACAGCAGCAGTAGGAACTGCCAGAAAATATAGAAGAGAAAACCAACCAGAGTCCCAGCCAAGGGGACCCAGACACCCCATCCCCCAACTGAAGCATCTGTGGTCTGCCACTGCTGCCCTGTAGCTGAAGAACCCAGCCCTAGATCAGAGAGAAGTGGAAGTGAGAGTTTTAAAGTGACCCAGCACACTTTTATTCCAGTGAACCGCAAGATGTCTGATTCAGGTGGGCAACATCGTGAGCAAAACAGATACAGCTGAACATAAGTGAATCAGCTGAGGGCAGTTTGTAGCCTTTCCCCAACTCCATAGGGTGAAAAGGGGATTAGATTTGAAGCATTTTGTGGTCCGCACTGCAAACTAAGAATCCTGTCCTCGTTCACAGTGGATGAGTAGTGGTGAGTTTTAAAGTGACCCTATACCCTCTCCCCAGTGATTTGCAAGACGTGTGATTCAGGCAAACAATGTTATGATCAGCACACATGGAAAGGACTAAACATAGGTGGAGCAGCTGGGGGCACCTTCTAGCTTCTCCACAAGTGCAAAGGGTGAACAGGGGAACATATTTAGAAGTCAGTCGCTCCTCCCTTCCAAAACTCCTCCCCTCTGCTGCAAACTAAGAGAAGCAGTGCTTGGGTCACATCTAAAAGAAAACTGGTCTTGAAACTGCCAAAAGAGGATGCTCAAGGATTACATAAGGTTTTTTTGTTGTTGTTGCTGCTGCTGCTGTTTTGTTTTGTTTTTGTTTTGTTTTGTTTTGTTTTTTGCATCTGCGAGACTCTACCTATTTTTTTTTAACATAACTTATTGGATGTGGGCATTTTGTTCTGTTTTACCCCTTCTCCTTCTTCTTTCTGTCCAATAAGTGTGAAATTTTCTTTCTGTCCAATTCCTCTTTCTGTCCAATACGTGTGAACTATTCTTCATATTATTGGTTTTATTTTCTTTGGGGTTTTTGCTTATTTGTTTGTGTGCTCTTTCTTTCTTTCTTTCTTTCTGTTTTTTCATTTTGTTTTGTTTTGTTACTTTTGGTTTTTTTCTCTGTCTTTCTTTTTCTCTGCTTGTATCCCTGGTCATCAGTTTGTATCTTTTTGCTTTCTCCTTAGTTCTCTCCATTGTCATCCCCTGTACATTCTCTCTTTATTAACTCCTTTCCCTTCCCTCATGTTATTTTATACCCAGGGGAGATACATACACTCCCACTGTATGGACATACTGTAAGGAGGTGGAAAGTGGATCTCTGGGGGCCCACACACCAGTCAACAAACACTGTGATCCTCAGACAGGTTTTGTATCTTAGCAGCCCCTAACACACCTCATTCAAATCTCAAGTCTGCAAGGGAAAAACATAGCTCACCTGCTCCAACCTAGTTCCAAAAATCAAACTAGTCCAGAGGCTTTATTAAAGGGGGAAGAGGGCAAAAAGAAGTGAAAACAACTTCCTTTCTCACTGAGCAACAAAAGTAAAGAAAAAAGAAAAACTCACCACAAACAAAGAAATCAAAGAACCACAGACACCACACAAAGTCCAAAGAGTATACTCCACAAGTATACGGACTTCAGAACTCAAACAATGATGACACCCATATTGATTGGTCTCAGGCCACAAATGCAGAGATCAAGGAAAGGATGAAAAAGGTGAACCAAGAAAAGCAAGACAAAAATATGAAAGAACTAATGGCTGATATACAAACTATAAAGAATACAGTAAATGAAATAAGTAATAAGCTGGCAAGCATGAAAAGCAGGATTAGCAAAGCAGAAGAAAGACTCTCAGAACCTGAAAACCAAAATCTGGAACTAACCAGATCTGTTAAAAACATGGAAAGGAAACTTAAAAAGATGGGACAAAGGCTTTAGGAGATATGTGGATATATTAAGAAACTAAACCTAAGACTGATAGGTATCCCTGAAGCAGATAAGGAGAATGAGAATAGCCTGGAACAAACATTCCAAGAGGTCATCCAAGAAAACTTCCCACATCTCATCAGAAATGTGACAATCCTAACACAAGAGATACAGAGAACCCTTGTAAGACATCAAATAAGAAGACCCACTCCTAGACACATAGTCGTTCACTTACACAAAGTAGGTATAAAATAAAAAACCCTAAAGGCAAGATAGAAAGGTCAGACTACATACTAGAGAAGACCAATTAGAATAGCAGCTGACTTATCTATAGAAACATTGCAGGCTGGAAGAGTCTGGACCCAATCTTCAAAACATTCAAAGACAAATAAATCCAATCAATAATTTTGTACTTGCTAAGCTAAGCTTCATCAGTGATGGAGAATTAAAATCCTTCCAAGATATTCAATCCCTAGAGTTTATGCTGACTCAAGACCAATTCTACAAGAGACACTTAAAAGGCATTAAGCACAGAAAAAAGAACAACACTGTTCTTCCCAAGAATACAGAAAAATAAAGAACCAATAAAGCATGCATCAAAACTGCAAGATGGAAAGCATACACATAAATCAGCCCAAAAATCAAAATAAAACCAACAAACAAATAAGTAAACAACAACAAAGTCTATAAGAGCCTCATGTCAGGTATAAACTCCCATATCTCAATAATCAGCCTGAATGTGAATGTGCTAAATATACCACTGAAAAGGGATAGGATGGAAAATTGGAGAAAGAAACATGATGTAACATTATACTGTATTCAGGAGACACATCTCACCAGAAGGGACACTCACAACTCAAAGTTAGAGGATGAAAAACAAATTTTCATGTGAACATAACACAAAAGGAAGCAAGAGTTGCAATCTTAATGTCAGACAAAATAACTTTCATGCTATCAAAAATTTAAAAATATACAGAAGGCCACTACATAATGATAAAAAGTTAAATTTCATCAACAAGAAATATCCTCCTAAACATATATGTACACACTGGAGCACCAGCTTTTATAAAACAGTTACTAAGTAAACTTTAAAAAGATATTGACTCTATCACTATCATAGTTGGGGACTTTACTATCCCACTATCAACCATAGTTGATCATCAAGGAAAAAAATCAACAAGGAAATCCAGAACCTCAACATGACACATGATCAAATGGACCTAACAGATACCTACAGAACATTTCATCCAACAACCTCAGTTTACATATTCTATGTATCACCTCGTGGATTGACCACATCCTCAGCCATAAATCAAGTATAATCAATTTCATAAGATTGAAATACTCCCATGTACCTTCTCAGACAACAGTGGAATACAAATAAAAATCAATACCAACAAGGTTCTCCCAAAACCCACAAAGACCAGGGCACTAAACATAATAATGCCAAACAACTCCTTGATCTACATGGAAATCAAAGGAGAAGTTAAAAGATTCCTGGAAACAAATAAAAATAAAGAAACAGCTTACCACAACCTCTGGGATGCCACGAAAACAGTACTAATAGGGGAATTCATATCTCTACAAACACAAAGAAAGAAAATATAAGATCACAAGTTAACAACTTAACAAGTCACCTAAGAGAGCTGAAAAAGCAAGACCACCAAAACCCTAACTTCAGCAGAAGAATCCAGATCACCAAAATAAAAGCCCATATATGGGACAGAGAGGACAAAAATATCATAGAAAAAAATCAACAAAACAAAAAGCTGGTTCTTTGAAAGAATAAACAAGATTGATGTACTCTTAGCAAGACTGACCAAGGAAAAGAGAGAAAAAGCCCAAATAAACACAATCAGAAATGCAAAAGATGAAGTCACAACTGATAATACAAAAGATTATCAGAGATTACTGTGTACACTTGTACTAAAACAAACTCATAAACCAAAGTGAAATGGAAGACTTTATGACAGCACACAACCTCCCAAGGTTGACACAAGAAGAAATTGAGACCTTAAATAGACCAATGACAACCTAGGAAATTAACTTTGTCGTAAAAAAACTACCCACAAAAAAAAAAAAAAAAAACCCTTGAACCAGACAGTTTTCCAACAGAATTCTACGAAACATTGAAGGAGGAGCTGATACCAATCCTATTGAAAGTATTCTGGGCAATTGAGAAAGATGGAACTCTCTCCAAACCATTTTATGAAACTAACATCGCATTGATACCCAAATCAGGTAAAGATCCAACAAAGAACGAATACTACAGGCCAATATCATTGATGAACATAGATAAAAAAATTATCAAAAAGATTCTAACAAACCAGATCCCATCATCCACCTTGACCAAGTAGGCTTCACCCCCAGGATGCAGGGCTAGTTCAATATCCACAAGACCATTAACAAAATTAAATACATCAACAGATGTAAAAACAAGACTCATATGATTATATGCAGAAAGAATCATATGATTATATGCAGAAAAATTATATCAGATGCAGAAAAACTTTTTGAAAAATACAGTGCCCTTCTTGATAAAAACTCTTGAACTCGTAGGTACAGATGGAACATACCTCAAAATAGTAAGAGCCATTTATGATAAACCCACAGCCAACATACTGCTGAATAGACAGAAATTGGAAGCATATCCCCTTTGAACCAGAACAAGATAAGGCTGCCCACTCACCCCTCCTGTTCAACATTGTGTTGGAAGTCCTAGGTAGAACGATTAGAAAAGAGAAGAAAATCAAGTGTATCCAAATAGGAAACTGAAGAATTTAAGTTATCCCTCTTTGCAGATGACATGATCCTATACCTTGAAAACCCAAGAGAATCTGTCAAAAACCTATTTGCACTAATAAAGGACTTTTGCAAAGTCTCAGGGTACAAAATAAACATGCAAAAGATGGTTGCATTTTGCATTCCTATACACCAACAATAAACAGACAGAAACCCAAATAAAAAGCACAATCCCATTCACAATAGCCACACAAAACAATAATAATAATAATAATCAAATGTGTTGGCATCTTCCTAACCAGAGAAGTGAAAGATTTTTACAATGAAAACTACAAAACACTGGTCAAAGAAACCCAAGAATCCGCAAACAAATGGAAAAATATTCCATGTTCATGGATTGGAAGAATTAACATTGTAAAGATATCCATCCTACCAAAGGTAACCTACAGATTTAATGCAATACCCATTAAATAACCAACATTTTTCTTCTCAGACCTGGAAATAACAATGCAGAAATTCATATGGAAACATAAAAGACCACAAATAGCCAAAACAATCCTTAGCAAAAAAAAACCAAAAAAACAAAAAAACAAAAAAAACAGCCATGCTCTGTGGCTCAGCCTGTAATCCCGCGCCTTGGGAGGCTGAGGTGAGTGGATTGCCTGAGCCCGCGGGTTTGAGACCCGCCTGGGCAACTTGGTGAGACCTCATCTCTACAATAAATCAAAAAACTAGCTGGGTGTGGTAGCGCGCACCTGTAATTCAGCTACTTGGAAGGTGGAGGTGTAAAGATCTCCGGAGCCCAGCAGGTCGAGGCTGCAGTGGCCAGGAGCGGCCACTGCACTCCAGTCTGGGCGACAGAGTGAGACTCCAACTCAAAACAAAAACAAAAACAAAAACAAAGTGGGAGGTATCACACTTCCAGACTTATGTAAAGCTACAATAATCAAAACAGCCTGGTATTGGTACAAGAGCAGGCATATAGACGAATGAAGCAGGATAGAGATTCCTCAATTCCTCAACCAACTTATCTTCAACAAAACCTTTACCAACAAATGATGGGGAGAGGATAACCTATTCAATAAATTGTGCTGGGAAAACTGACTGACCACATGCAGAAGACGGAAGCAGGACCCCTGCCTATCACCATACACAAAAATCAACTCTAAATGGATCAAAATTATAAAACCTGAAACTATAAGAATCCTAGAAGAAAATGTAAGAAACACCCTTATGAAAACTGGAATAAGCAAGCAATTCCTGATCAACTCTCCAAAAGTGAATGTCATAAAAGATAAGATGAGCAAATGGAACCCCATCAAACTGAAATGCTTCTGCAAAGCCAAAGAAACCATTAAGAGAGTGGGGAGACAACTCACTATTCACAATAGCAAAAACACAGAACTAACTTTACCGCCCATCAAAAGCAGACTGGATAAAGAAAATGCGGTGTGTATACACGATGAAGTATTACACAACCATAAAGAAGCACAAAATAATAGCCTTCACAGTCATTTGGATGCAGTTGGAGACCATCATCCTTAGCGATCTATCACAGAAACAGGGGACTGAATTTCACATGTCCTCACTCATAGTGGGCCCTGAACACTAGTCACATTAGCACAAGTGTGGGATCAGCAGTCACTTAGCACCACTGGGGGAGGGAAGGATGGAGGAGGGTGAGGGACACATGACAGCACAAAGGGTATCTGGTCCTCTACCAGGGCGAATGAGGGTCACCTAGAAGCTGAAACTTCACCTGCATGCACCCTACCTATGTAGTAAATCCTCAACTGTACCTCACAACTCTATAATAAATAATAAATTACCTAGAAATTAACTAATTAATAATTTCATTAAAAACAGCTAAAATCTCCAGGCTAGGTGAAAATATCATTATTAAACTCTGAGAAAAAGTGACTGAGCATAGGCATGCACTTTTTGTTAACATAAACTTGATACTAATTTTCTTTTTCTGTCTTCCATCCTGATGTCATTATATTTTATTGGCCTATCCGATAGTGCCAGGAAGCCTCTTAGGGCTTGTAAGGAAAATTGTGCAGGTCTCACAGGTAGCCCCTTCCTCATATTCTTAGATATTAACTAAACTCTCTGTTAAATGTATCCATCTTTTATCAATGTGCCATGTTATTTTACTGATATCTTCCCCCTTTTCTTATCATTTTAGATTAGATATTTTTAAAGCATTTACAATTATTATAGTAGGGCTAAAGGGGGTAGGTATGTAAATAGGACAGATATGTAATATACTTTAAAAATTATCTTGTCTCCTTTGCCACTGTTTAATTGCTATATTTTTTATTTGACTTAACTTAGGCTATAAGAACAATTTCCTATCTGTCCATATGAACATCTAAAAATTGAATTAACATTCAGTGACATTGTTTTAATGAAATTAAACTGCATAATAAGATTATGTATATTCACTATAGCGAAGTTGACAGGTGTCATAGTATTTGGAATTGAAAGGAACCTTAGAAATCACTTGATGTATTTGACCAATATTCTTCTACAGCTTTCTTTAATATGTGTACTATCACAATAACTGTCTTAATATTTCAAGTGTTGGTCTGAAACATGCAACATTTTCTACAAACTCATAATTCAGGTTATTCTTCTCTAGATGTGCCTAACTATGATAACATACTATTTAAAGACTTTCCACATATTCTAACTATAACATTGTTCAAGGCACAATACTTTTATCAATACTGCTGAATACAGTTTTAGCATGTCCTATAGCATTACATATTACTGGACTAACTGAGCTTCATTGTATCTAAAATAATTAATACTCTTTTACATATCTGGTATTTAGATCTATCTATTACGACCTTTTATTAGTCATTGAGATTTTTAAAATTATAATTACAAGCTTTATAATTATCTTTGTCAAATTTTAATGTAATGTTTAGTACACTTTATTTTCAAAAATACCAACTGTATCAATCTATATGTTTCTATTCCTCCCACTTTGTTGTTATAATTGACTTTGATACACATGCTATAAATATCTTCATTTCAATTATTAAGTTAAAAACTTCTGATAAGAACAAAGTTGAGGGTGGAACCCTGTAATATAAGGCTGAATACTATGAAAAGATTAGCATCATTAACAGACACCATTTACTCACTGCCACCAAAACCATAGGAACATACTTCTCTGATTTAAATCATCCCATATTTTTCCTCTTGTTCATAAAAACATTGTGGCAAATTTGATCAAATATTTGTTGAGACACGGTTTTTATGTCATTCTTCACATTGATCAGCTTAGTGTATCATATGCTTTATTGACACAAAATACATTGTTCCATGCAAAGGATATTTTTGGTTGAAATAACAGAAATTTAACTGAAACATAAGTAAAATAAATGAATAAATGTACTAAAAGAACGGAGGAATGTTCTAGAGAAACTCATTCAGGACTTCAGGAATAAAACTGGAGTCCTAGGTCTTGTGGAAAAAAGAGGACATCTTACTCTTTCTTGGACTTATATCTATGTGGTGTTTTATTCTTTTCATCATGACTCTTTGGCTATATATTGAAACAGAGCAGCCCAAAGCACATGATATGTAGATATTTCAGTGTGGTTATTAAAAAAATAATTTTCCCTTACTAATTTCAAGTTTAAAATTTCCAGGAAAGGATCTGGGTGACCTGGATGATTGGATAATCTGGATGATTGGCTAGAAGCCAAATATCAAACTATCATGATTGATTAGATGAATAGACTTTCCAGATGGAAAAATTATTAGCTCATACTTGTTCAGTTTTTTTCCCCTAAATCAATGGCCAATATTCTATACAATTATCAGCTCTTGTGGCAACAATTTAAGTGAGGAAATGTTAGCTTCTTTGAAAATCAGGAAGGACGAAATTCTCCAAAAATGTGAGGAGAGGAGGTTGATGGAGAGATGGTCATATGGTTTAGTAGTGTCTATTATTTGGTGTTTACAGATATACTTTTTTTTCAAGTTACCAAACAGCCAAATATTTTCAAGTGTCAAACTCTAACTATATGGTGTATAAGCACAAATAATGCAGAACCACAACAATTGTTGACCAGCTGTAACATAAACACTGCCATGAAGACACCCTTCTATCATCTTAGCCTGTTTAGTTCATGTTTATACCTCCTTGATTTTATCTTTGCATCTGTTTCAATCAAGATTCTTTCTTCTATAAGTGACAGGAACCTAAATTAAACTCAAAATCTATTGACATAAATAACTGAAAGTTTAGGGAAACAGTGGCTTAGAAAATATCCAACCCAGATACTCAAATTAATATCTTCAACAATATGTCATCCATTGCCTTTTAAATCAAGTAATTTCTTTAGTGGATGTCTCTTTGCATACAGTAGTAAAAATAGCCACCAGAAACTCCATATTTGTATCCCACTACCTCATCATCTCCAGTAGAAAATCCTTCCCCTTTTCTGACTACACCAGTTAAAATCATGAGACTGAATTTGTTTAATTGATCCTAAATGACATGTCTTCTTGTGATCACCTTTATGGTCACCTCGAAATACATGGACTGATCATAAAGGACTTGGAGATCCCCAAAAAGAGTAGTTTTATTTGTAACAGCATAAAGAATGCTGTTTGGGGAAAAGTAGAGTAACCCACCTACAGCCACAAAAGCCGATACGTACCTGTGGAAGAAACAAAGTATAGTTTGTACGCTTGTCATGCATCTAGTGGTGATATGTGGGCCTCTGCTCCAGTCCCTCTGGATATTATTCGAACGTCTTCTAATTCAGCTTTAATGCTGCATGCTATGCACTAGACGATCAACTTTAAAATGCCCAATGTACCTAAAAAAGAAATAGCCAAGTACCATAAATTGCTCACCAATCTATGATTAAGCTTATTCCACTGGTCTAGTGTAGTAAAAGGACCGATTGAAGCAGTGAAAATAATGGGTATGAAGTGGTTACTTTCTTCTGTGGGTGTGGAATAAGTTCCATTACACCCTATTTGGCTGACTTATGTTGTAGATATTGAAAGTATTTTCTATATCCCATTAGGTGTGCTTTCTTGAGAAGAGAAAGAGAGAGGGGGAGGATGAGAAAAAATGGAGTCAGTCCCAAGTGGCAGCAAATGTTGACTTCATGTAGGATCTAAGATATTTCATTATAGAGATAAGAAAGTGAAACAATATAATGCACAGATCCAGTTCATTGGATAGCTGTGGTGATGGAAACTTTCAGAAGCAATCTTCTTCTATTTTTCTTCCCGCAGTGAAAAGGGAAACAAAATCATCAGATGTGAGAACTCCAAGTAGGGTTGGAAGTTTGAAGAAAATAGACATGACATGAAGTAGCTGTCTAAGAGACTAGAAGAATGGCTGGAATAGGGAAGTGCAGGTCCATGGCCACGAGCCACTACAGTTCACTTAATGTAAACAGCATGAGAGTAAAGTGAGACCAGACTGTCTTTTTTAGTGGTTTTCTGCAGCCACATTAAACTTTAGAAATAAATGAAGTGTTGGATTTTTATCCAACAAGCAAAATAAGAGAAGGAATAGAAAAACAGTTAAATGATTCAGCCTTGGCATTTAGAGATGAGCCATGGGGTTTAACCTACGTGAAAATAACTTGAGAGGACTCATCTCAATGAAAATGTAGAAGGATCCTTGCATTTTAGGTCTGAAAGAATGAGTTTGTTAGAAAATGTTCTGGAAAAATAAGAATAGTGTTCAGAGAACGAATGCATAATTGATCCTGGAGTGGCGAAAGATTTGTAGTTATTGATAATAGCGATGCCCAAGCCAGTGTAAGAGATGAGGATAGACTGCTAGGTTTATCCAGAATAGAGATCAAAATCACAGGAGGAAAAAAGTAGAGGCACTGAGAGTCCGTTGGATTTGATCATTGATATAGGCATATAAGACAGGAATTATAACAGCAGTAATATTGTGGAGATGGCAGTGACTCTGGTAAAAATATCTTCAAGAAAGCCATGGGATATTGTGGTGGGGAAAAGGGAGTGAGTAGGTAATGGGTAGATAACTGTAACAGGACGGGGTATTGAATAGAATAGTCAGATGCTTTGAGGTACAAGGCAGGAGGAATAAAGAAAAGTCTGCATGTATCATAAGGAACAAGAATAACATTTTCTTTCTCTCTAGGACCTATGATATTAAGAATGTAGGGAAAACAGCACCAGCACTTGAGAGGGTTCAAAGCAAAGCAACCTTCTCAGCAGAGCCAAGATCCACTTAGGACAAAACCATAAGTAGGTATGTAACATAGTATGCTTGTCATTATTATTTATACTTCTGAAATACTGAACTTTTGAAAAGGTGTCTTTATCTCAGATTGTTTTGGTGCACTTTATAAGGAAAGAAAAGAAAATGAACAGGGTAGATGCCAAGTCTATCAGAAAGAAACAGAAATATAAGTGCCTATATCTAAATGTATAAAAACATTACTTTGTAATAATATATTTTGACATTTTTGAAATATAAATTGTTCACAAGTCATTAAATCAACTGTTCTTTAGTTAAGAAATTCAAAAAGTGGTTGAACAAACAGCAGGGAATATAAATGAAACCTCACACTAATCTACCTTCAGTCATTTGTGATTGGGAATAAAATTTAAATGTTTATAATATGTTAGATCTGGATGTGAGCTTATGATCATCAGGTTTTCATGTTGGGGAAGTCAAAACTTACATCAATTATCTAATTGCTCCTTGTGATTCCACCACTGAATACACTTTCCTGAATATCAATAGTCATCACCATTCTTTTTTCCTGTTTAGTTTTAGATTTACATATTTACTTTCTTGAAACAAACATCTCTGTATTCTCTTTGTCACAATGATAAATGATGTTAAAAAGAATAACAAAGTATTAAATACCAATGTTCAGTGATATAGAGTTATTTATAAATAAGTATTAATAGAATTACTTTGGCTATACTTTGTTTCTAATAAAGCTTTAAAAATAGTTATTTAGCAATACATTTAACAATTGAGTTCTATTATTTATTTGCCTATATAGATTACTGAACCACACTACTATTTGCTTCTTCCAAAACAATATTTTTTTTTCCTGAATGTTAAGTAAGATAATACTGTAGAACATTGACACACAACTCTCTTTCCTCTAGATTAAGCATTTAGTGACCTGTATAACCATCTCAAAATTTCTTAAACAACTCTCGGTAAAAAATTTTTAAAAAGGATAAGTAATCATCTTGTGCATTAGCCTAGCAGAGGGGTTATGCTAGAGATGAAGCAATTTGGAATTGAACAAATATAAAATAGAATTGCATCTGCAGGATTATAAATGGAGGGCAGTACCTGCTTGTCTAGGACGCTGAACCAATCAATCTGAGTATCTTTGAAATTATGAATGTTGTTCCTTTCAGAATGAACCTCAGCACTTTTTCAGGTTTTAATACTGATATTTCTGCCTCATTGTTATTTAGCCATAATTCTTGTTTCAATAATAAATAAACCCACAGATAAAATGACTCTTTGAGCATTCAAATTAATTTGCAGTTATTTTAGTCATTGTGTGAGAAGGTCTCTGTTCAATGTCTCTTGTAATATTTTTTTTTTCCAAATCAATCCAACATGAGATCAATTCAACAATTACATACTGAGTGTCAGTTTTGTTCAAGTCACTGGATACAGCAGGGGAACAAAAAGTCTATAAAAACATACTCATGCCTTAAAGAAACTGAAAATACCTTCCTGGAGATGGGAAAAACACACTCATGCCTTAAAGAAACTGAAAATACCTTCCTGGAGATGGGAAAAACACATAAATGAGATCTGTATCAGAACCCCCATGTCATTTATCTTTATACATATTAATCACTTGGTGCCTTTCATTTACACACATACTTAACAAATCTCATCCTAGATCCTTGTGAGCCAGGGCAGTTTCTGTTTCTTCTTTGTTTATTCAGTCACACTTAGAACTATGTCTGGCACAAAAAGCAGTAAATATTTCCCTTACAGATAGTTCTATGTACATTTGAACAAAGGAATGACAGTACAGTCTGGATTCCCTATGAAGCACATTTTGAGATAAAGGTAACACATAGAGAATTAACACCTATGAAAGAAAAAAAAAAGAAGGAAGCAGGATTAGGTGGGGGGGAAGAGTTGTATTATGATTTAATTTCCATGAAGTGCTAAGAAATTGTTCCATAAGGAGCTATTATGCTCAAATGACACTTCAAAGTAGTCTGCATTTTGAGTAAGGAGACTGGGTGTTTATATTCCCATGGTGATCAATCATTGATTCAGGCGCACAGTCTTCTGTTAGGCAAGCCTTTGCTTCCAGGTGAAGCAATCCTTGTCCCAGTCTTCGCAACAGAAAGAGTAAGTTCCGTATTCCTGACTGGGACTCCAAGTGGTGTATCACAATATCTATCACAAATGAATAAAATATATCATGGGTTCACCATGCTTTACCATGCTAACAGATTTGCAATGTGTGATCGAGAGTCAAATAAAAGAAAGATAATACCTGAGTGGAAATATTAAGAAAGGCTTCATGGATTCTTTTTTTTTTTTTTTTTTACTTAAACCTTTATTTTTTATACAGGGTCACAGGGTCTAGGTCTGTTATCCAGGTTGGAGAGCAGTGGCATGATCATAGTTCACTGCAGCCTCAAACTCCTGGGTGCAATCAATCCTCCCACCTCCCTCCTGTCTAGCTGGATCTACAGGCATATGCCACCACTGTCAGTTCACTTGAGCCATATTATGTTTGAAATGCATGTTGAATAACAGGCATGAATGCAATGGGTGCATATCATAGAGAGAATTTCTGAATAATAGCATGAGCAAAGTTATTAAACAGAAAATAAGCAAGTAAACTAAAATAAAAATTAGTTTGCTTTCATTGATGTATACAAGAATATTTTAGAGAAAAAATCAGGAATTATAAATAGAGGTTATGTCATGGGGGAAAACTGAGAAATTCAAATCTATTCATCTTCTCTTTGTTTTTTTTTACTGTAGTTTCAATGGGAAAAAACAATTTTGTTGTACTTTTAAAAACAATATTTCATGGTCATAGACCACAAGTAATAATTATCTAAAGTTTCTGTAATGGTAATTGTGATAATCAGAATAAAAGTAATGGAAGGACGTCAAGAGATATCACAAAGGTGACACATACCTTGGTAATTGTATTATACAAATGAAAAACAAAAGTGCATTCAAACAAGATTTTCACTCTAGGTATTGGAGATATCAGTGTAATATCAGAACAAAAGTTTCAGGTACAATTTTTGGAGGTCACACTTTCACTTGAAGCTATAACTGTTTCCAAGTTCCAATGAAAGTTCTAGAAATTGATGCATCCATCCAACTAGGACTGGACCAGGATTTTATTAGTAGCACATCCAGTTTAGAACCTGCTTCTGCTCAGACCTTAGCTCCTAGACCTATTTTAAAAATTGCAGTCTCAACATGCCTCCCTACTTGCTATCTTGGGTTCCTACCCATGCTTTAAATCTTCTCCTCAGTCCCCCTCCCCACTCTTTACTTCTTTACCCCTTATAAACTTTCCACTACCTCCTGCTCATTTAAACCAATACTCTGTGTTTTTACAAAATTCTTATACCTTGGTAGTATCTTCTCAGCTGAAATGGAACCTGACATCAAGGACCAAAATAGATTGTTGGGAGATTAAAAGACCATGCCAGTCTTTCAGCAAAGGCAGCCCCATTTGAAGAGATTCTCTATATTTTTATTAGTGTAACTTCCTTACTGTTTTCCAAATGCATCATGCTTCCTCTCCCCTGGGCCTTCTCATGAGATACTTTCTCTGTCAGAAACTTTTCTTATTTTCCCATTCTGGCTTCTTCTCATACTTTCTTTACCTAACTCTCTCATTCTATTCAAACTTCAACTTTAATGGAACTTCCTCTTGAGTATTGAACCTTATATCTTTGAGTTAGTTTTATTTTCTATATTTTGGAGAACACTACTCATAAATTAATTGATTTGTCTTTTTTCTGAGAGAGTTTTTGCTGATAGTGTTTTTAAAAACTCAAGGGAAGAAGACAACTTTATATAAACACATTTTTGCAGCAATATGAACAATAACATCTTGATTCCCTGAGGGTGGTATATAAATCTGTAAATTACAAATATGTTCTGACCCGAATTCGCATTTGAATCATGGTATGAGCCAAAGAAAATCAACCACATGTGCACCCAACTCCAGGCCCTCATGCTGGAGGGAACACGAGGCTTTCATGGTCACAGACTACACTGTGGAGGAACCTCGCAGGCCTTTGCATTCTACTTAAGCTCTAGAATTTTATGGCAAATTTGACTTCTATGTTCGTGCTAAAGATCGTCTGTGAAAATAATTGATGAGTGTATCACAGTATAGGTTGCAAGAACATTCGTATGTAATGATGTGATTGGCTGTGAAATACGACCACATCACTGGGGTATTCATTACTAGCAGGTGAAATCATCTCTGCAGCTCTGATGTCCTGAGCATAGAGTCAAAGAGGGAAGTGATCTCCCCAGAAGAGAATGCTGGAATGCTGTTTAGTTAGATGTCCATCTAAGTAAGACAGAATGAGGTGAAGATGTCTGTGCAAGCTAAGAGCCCAGGATTCAGCTTATTCACTCACCAGATGTGACAACTAGCATGTCTGTGACAGTCAATGTAGACTCTTGATCACTTGAAACCAAGTTTCCAGTACATAAAGTTTCCAGTGGATACAGCTTTCAACATCCCTGATGCATTCAGATGACTCAGGTTGCACTGGGCAGAGACTTTCCCTACTTGAGCATGGTGCTACTAAGTCAGCCTCTCTGGGTGTTCTCAGCCACCATGATCTCCATTAAGGAGCAAATCTTGCCACTTGGTTTATGATTCACTTGACAGTCACGTCTGAGGAAAGTTTTTAAAAGACTTGCACATTTACTACAGAACAAAGATCATCAATGGGTCAGAACCTAAAAACAATCAAGTTTCTACCAACCCCTTGTGGTGAACAGCTGTTTCCCCAGCTCTAGGCAGCATAAGTGGGGCCAAAGCCAAGACAGGTCTCAGTCTCCCAAAGAAGACCAGGGTCTACAGCCTTGGCAGGACCACCAGTGGGTTTGGTGAGATTACACGGTTGCTTGTTGTTTTTTAAACCTCATCCTGGATTCCTAAGCCAGGCGCCTTGTTAAGCCTCAGTGATCTTCTAAAACAGTCCTCAGGCCAATTAAATATTCCTTTTGTTCTTCCTTGAATTCGCTTGGGATTTACCCAGAGCCCACAGTAGCCACAGAAATACTTGTCCCTTTATAAGAAAGTCTACACCTTCACTTGAAACTGAAATCTAAGACACCTCTTGTGTTGAGTTGTTGACCCAGACCACTTCTGACATGAGGCTCTGAGACTTGTGAAATTTTCTAGAATGTCTACGTTTCAATTGTTCCATCTATAAAATGGGACTAATAAAAGGATTTGCATGCTAGGGTATGTGTGAGCATGAAGCAATATTGTTGGAAGCAAGTGTTAGGCATGTGATATCATAAATTATTAGTCAATATCCTTCTCTCTGTCAGAAGATGTGTCAGGGGAAGGCTTTGTCAAGGACTCAGGAAAAGGAGACTAGCTAGATAAGACAAGGAAAGGCTACAGAAATTGTGGCAACTGATGTAGGATAAAACGAGAATACAGTGCCCTGGCCAGGCAAGGGAAGTCAGTCTCCCTTCCTGCAGGCTCACTGCCCCAACCTACAAATTGGGGGTAGGTGAGAACCCACTTGTCAAACATCCCCTAACATTGCCGGCTTAGGGCATAAGCAACCTTAGTCTAATCAGGAACCTTCTCACACTTAAGATTTCTTGCCAATGGTGGAACATAGGTCTTTCTCAAAAACACAATGCTGTCCCTGTCCTAGATGGACAGCCACAGCAGTAAAAGCAGTGAAGTGAGGGAAGCAGGTGAACTTTGGGCACCAAGAAGTGGGGAATGGATGGCTGAGAACCTATCGTGGGAAGACAAGTAGTTGATGGAATACAGGACCACATATGAGCTGAGGACCAAAGCCCCCTGCTCCATGGCCCCAGTAAACTATACTTTCAAAAGACAAATTCAAAGATGAATGTATTCAGAATTTCAAGAAAGCCACTCCAGAGCATGAAGTCCCAAGTGCCAAGCCCTTTCAAGTGTAAGGCCCTTTCAGTGACACTGAATACACCCCATGAAACTGGCCCTAGGAGAGTCACAACCTTTCCAAGCTGAGGACTGTCAGATAACAGAAGATGCAAAGAACTCTGAGACCTGTAGAACATTCAAATTTAGGCACAAACTGGGTGAAAATAAACAGAGGTGCTGAGAACCCAGGCATTAGGCAAAGATGAGAAAGGAGATTCTCCCTGGAAAGGTATTGCTTTTCTTGCAATTCTGTATGTCCTTTTGTAAGGAGGAGGGAGTTATCAGGGCTGTATTTACAAGGATATCCAGGTTGGCTGCCTGGCTCATGGTTGTAATAGCAGCACTCTGGGAGGCTGAGGTGGGGGAATCCCTTGAGCTCAGGAGTTTGAGACCAGCCTAGGTAATATAGTGAGAACTTGTCTGTACAAAAAAATACATAAATAACATATGTAAAATAAATAAATAAATGTAAAAATTAACTGGGTGTGGCAGCACACGCCTGTAGTCCCAGCTACTCCAGAGGCTGCGGTGGAAGGATCCCCTAAGCCTAGCAGGTCGAGACTGCTGTGAGCTGTGATCATGTCACTGCACTACAGCCTGGGCACCAGAGTGAGACCCCCAACTCATAAATAAGTAAATAAAGGACATCTCCCTCCTGGGACCAGGAAGTCACTTGCATCTTACCACGGACAATGATGACAGAATAAGAAAAGAAGAAGCCTGAGCCTGAGAAGGGAAATAATGGGAGCAGGAATGAGAAGAACATGCTCCAGAAATGCTATCTGCCGCCAGTGTACTGCGGAGCCTGGTTCAGGGTCAGGGTGGAATGTGGAGCATGAGTACTAGAATTAGCATAGGACTTTGCTGCAAGTCAAAGCTGGTTCCTACCTACCCAAACCACAAAGTACTTAGAATTCCTGTGGAAACTCACATTTTCTAAAATAGCCATGGCGTGCTGTCTTCTAGTGTGTAGGCTTCTTCCAATGTAAGTATCTGAAAACAACTAGGCTTAAGGCCCAATTTTTTACTAGACACTTCTGTTGACTCATTTCCTGGCTTCTAATGAACCCCTGAAGAAGCTTTCTGCAGTACAACCCTGCTTGTACCAGGGATTTATCACGAGAGGCCTGGGCTGTGGGGCATCTCTCCTTGGTATAATCCTTCCTGTAAAGGCTTTCGTCACTATGACCTCACCAGCATCCGTAGATGGCGAGTTGCTTTTCCTCACTTGGACACTTCTGATGACCCACTGGCGGCAGGTCACAAGTGATACTAGCCAGATCCTAATCCCTGTGTCATTTGTTCTTTGTATCCTTGCAGTGTCCTCCAGCATCATGTCTGCATTCTACTGCTTAGAAATTACAATGACATTAATTCATCTGGATGAACTTGCTGTTGTTTTACAAACACTAAGGTGTCGATTTTAATTTTCACTGGATAGCAAGAGTGCCTTTCAGTCCTGGTCAAGTTCCTCATATACAATATATCTGCCTATGTTCTGCAGATCCTTCACCACTAGTTAAATTCCCAAGACAATTATGGACAGACAGATCTTGCTCTTTTCCCACTGTTTTGGTCTGGATAAAAATTTCCTGGTGTCCAACATTTGATGGATGAGTTACTGTCTTCTTTATCTGGGAGGATGACATGCTGAAGATGAAAAGGTTTGTCTAGGTCTTTGAGGGTGACAAGGCTAGGTCTGTTACCTGCTAACTCTGGTGAGTGGATTAATAAAGCAGCCTGCCACACTACATATTAAACCCTTTAAGGCAGCAAAATTCAGTTTACTTTTATAAATGACTGGGACCTAAAACAATGTGTTGATAATCATTGGTGTCAGTTGGGAAATATAGGGTAGAATTTGAAACCGAGTAAGAACAAAAATAAAATGATCATTGTCGAATGAACTGAGTTTGAAATGAGTCAAGTTATCAATCTAGATGTGTTATGCAGGCAGTGAGAAACGCAGGTGTATAGCTTGGTGAGAGGTTAGTAACAGAGATTCATATTTGCAAACTATCCTGGAATCCATCTGCATAGAGGCTTAGTGAGACAGCAGGGGCTGATGAAGCTACAGCAGAAAACAGTTCAAGACCAGCTGTTTGCTCACACCTATATCATAAGCTCTATTTTAGTATCAGTATCTTTTATTTTACTGCAATTATGCTCTTGCTACTTTAAACATGATTCTTTTCTTATATCCGTTTCTAATAGTTACTATTATATGTGCATGTATTTATTATTATTTACCATGTCCTATCCTTCTGGTGGGACAATAAATAAAAGTACAGAAAAGGAATGATTTTGGTAGGTGTACTAGGATTAGATCAAGACAGAAAGAAGCAAGTTTCAAAAAGTAGAATGGACAGATACTGCGTGGGGACATCAGTGAATAAGAACTGAGGGGACAGCATGTGTTTTTATCTCAGGAGTCGCTGGTAACTACAAGAGCAGCCTTAGTACACTGGTTCAGGTGGGTCACAGCAATGAGGTAGAATTAAGCTATTCTGGGACAAAAGCCTTGCAGCAAGTGTGCGTTAGAACTGACCATCTTGTGCAACCGAATTAAGGTTTTCTAAATTTGTCCAGATGAGAAGCACGTTTGATTCTGTACTGTAAGAAGATCTGAGCCTGTGGGCAAGGGTCAAGTAATAAAAGTAGATTTACCAGAAGCTAAAGTCAAATAATTTAGTTTTTGGCCCTGGTCTCCCTGGGAACCAGTTGTTCTTTCTATCAGTAGCAGACGACTGTGACTTTCACTCCAGAGAGATACCTTCATACACAATGTAAATGTAGCAAATTCATTGAGAATCTAACTCAAAGGACATGCCCTTTTGATGTAAAGTTGGCTATGTGACCTCAAAGTCCTTTCAATGCCCCTAAAGGGAACCAGTTTCTGGCAAACTGCCATTTCCATATTCATTTAAAATGCTCATTTTCTTTATCAAGATTCTCATTTACGTAGGTTAATCACTTTACTGATTTAACCTCTCTCAACAGTCTGGCTCTGATAATCTCTCTGTAGTCCTATATGGGCGGTTTTTTTTTTCTTTATTAATTACTTTTGTCTGCAAATTACAGATATATTTTTCATCATAGATAATATGATTTATTCAATATATCTCCATAAGTTAGACTTTTGTCAAAAAAAAATTCCAAAATTGTAAGTTGTATGATGATGATAGCTTAAATTTTTCTGAAAAATGGTTCCTACCACAAGTGGTATTTTGCTGAGAGTTTATTTGGAAAGTAATCTGGAAGAAAGGTGAGAGAGTAGGAGAGAGAGACAGGTAAAAAAAGGATAAGCAATAAGAGCAATAAGAAGCACATTAATGATCCAGGAACCACTGAAGGTACCTAGAGCTCAATGTCAGTGAGAAACTATGTGGAAAACATCTCAGAGTTGATGATTATGGGATGGGTAAGTGGGTTGGCCACTCACTCATTCATCCTCATTGGTTGAAGATTGCTACTGAGGTCATGAAGCCTTTGACACTTCAAAACTGCCTTGTAGGCATGTTAACCTTTTTCATGCAGAAACAGAAAGTTGTAGATAGAGAGATATAATTACATAGTACAACACCATTGGCAAACAGGAAGACTCCACCAGAGTTGTAGCTATCCTCTGGAGTGGACTAAGGGGATTGGAGTGGAGCACTGTGTGTATCACCTTGCACCATTTAGATACCTTGGCCAACATCAAATCCACTCTGCCCTACACTGATTCTCCAAAGTAATAAATAGTCATGATTCCTAAGAAAATAAACACTACAACAGAAGGGTTAGTCAAACTGGAGTTCAAATTGATACAGGTAGCCTTATGAGTATATCTGTTATTTTTTTCTTCTGCCACTTCTTTTAGAGTTCCTTATATTTGTTGCTTGCCTATTGGGGTAACATCGATCTTCAACCCGGGATGCAAAAATGAACCAAGTCCTAGATTACCATGCCTTTGTCAGGCCCTGGTTGCTGTAATTTTCTGTTCACTGTTATCCCTGCCCATGGAAACATTATAGAGTACCCAAGAGAATGTCTTCAGTAATGGACATACTCTTTTGTATTCTCATTATGTGTAATAGTACCTCCAGCTCCCAATAATAACCAATATAAAAATTCCAGGCATGATAGTAGTAACTCTTGTCTAAACCTCTTATCTAAAACTAGTTAATCAACATGAAAAAGATATCATGACCAGGGACAGTCAGTTACTGTCATACATTAAAGGAAAATCTTAAAATGTTCTCCAAGAGAAGCACCATATTCTTTCAAAACTGAGAGCCTCAAATCCAAATATGCTCCCAGTCGCAGACTAAAACATACAAATTATCATGTGACTCATTGGGAATGATGGTGAGATGGGCTGTTTCTTTTATACTTTGGTTCTAAGATACTTGTATTCTAGATATTGGAGACATGAGACTATGTAATGACTATAGATTTCATGCACGCACTGTGTTGTAAGAGACAGAACACAAGCCCCACAGAGTATCTTCTCCATCCTCTGTCTTTAAAAGGTCATTCCAACTTTCAAGCAGTCTGGCAGCTTCTGGGTGATAATGTAGATTAGTCTGCAACCTTTCTGGTCATGTGTTTACTGTGGCCTCTTTTGCCTATTTGTGTTTATTGTTACCTTTTTGTGTTTATTGTCGCCTTTTTGTCCTTGCTTTGAGACTATGTAAGAAGGGAAAATTGGGTACTATGTGTGCCTTCGGAGTATGAGCAGAGGTACTGGGGTTAGGAAAGCAAATCCATAGCACTATCATTCCAGTAAGGGTGAATTATTATTCCCTTTATAGTAGAACAGGTGTGATATAATCTTTTATACACAGCATAACTATTTGGTATCTTTAAGGGAAGGTAACATGTAAAAATACCATGTCAGAGATGTTAGTTGTTGAACGATCAGTTATTAAGTCTAGTCAGTAGTTAAATCAGCTTTGGTGATATGGAACCCAGGCTACAGACTCATTAATATTCTCCATTCCTGTCACCATGACGATCCCATCAGTGGCCCCTTGTGAATACACTGGAGTGAGCCATTACATCCGTCAGGTTTTTAGTTTTTTCCTCACTGCACATTTACGTGAATCACAAATATCTACACACTCTATGACCAATTTTAATGTCCACTTATAGGCCTCCTCTCCAGATCTCTTTGTCCCTGGTTTCCATTCTTCCTCCAGGCTTTTGAACTTTCATTCGAGACAGCTATCCACAAGTCATTTATAGTCCTATCTTATAGCAGGCATACTGCTCAAATCACTGATTACTTGGAAGATTTATGCTTACCTCTTACTTCAGGAATAGACTTAACTACCAGTAAATTTTCAAGTCACAACCATCTGTTGAGGTGACTTAAAAATAAACAAGAGTGGACATAGGGATGTTCAGCTCTGAACTGAGGGATATTCCATAGAGTAGGTGGCATGGGTATCTGGGTCATCTCTGCATGTGACTTGACTCTGCTTTCTGGACCCTCTCAGGCCTAATGTAAAATGCAGCACTTCATTACACAATGCATTTCTTCTATTTGCTAGGTCTTAAAACTTGGGAGATCTGATAATACCTCAGGATTCATTATTAATGCTTGGGTACTTAGGCCACCAGAGCCCAGCAGCATACCAGACACTGCTTTTGAAGAATGGATTTTTCTCTGATGAATAAGTTATGACTTTCCTTCCGGATCCTAGAGCAAACTTTTCTATCGTGGTTTTCCAGAGATTTAACATAGTGTTTGTATTTCTAGTAAATATCAATTCACATGAAATAAAAAGTAAAAGTAGGATAGTGTTAGGATAAAGATCTTGGTGGGACCTCCAAAAATGTTATATCACACTCCTAGCATGGGCCACCAGAATGTTAGGTCAGACCTGCCAGAGGTGTGAGTGTCTGATTTCTGATCCAGTGCCATATGAAGGATGCAAAGAATTGCACAGAAGTTGGATTGGGAAATATTGTTCATTTAGAAAGCAAATAAGAGAGACAGAGAGACAGAGAGAGAGAGGAGATTCACCTCCCCATGGTAGGGGAGGGAACCAAAGCTTGGAAACATAGGAGCCATAGCTCAAAGAGACACGTGGACTCACCAGAGTTTAACAAAGCAATGGCAAATTGCTTCAGATTGAATCCTTTTAAACTTTCCCTTTGATGGGGGAAGGTCATTAAGGTGATTGGGTGGTGGTCTGCTCCAGATAATCACGGAGGGCAGGTAAGCACAGGTATTGACATCAGGTGATGGACAGCAGGTGGATGGGTGTGTTAGACACATGATTGCTGCCATGGTGATGTCGTCTGTCTGTGTTATGAAGGTCACAAAGGGCTGGCTCGGTTAACTTGGGTCTTATGGATGAAGGCAAATACTTGAAATAGAAAAGCATAATAGTACAAAACAAGCAATTCTCAATAGCTACCTCTGAGATACCAGTTCCGAGTGATTAGAAGGTAAATTAAAGTGAACTGCTAAACTAGCAAGACAAAGCTAGGCAATGTTAAAATGGCTGCTCATTGGGTATATTGACTCCATGTTTTGTCCTTTCATGTAGTTTTCCTGAATCTCTGGAGTGCCATTTCTTCCTCCCAGTTTTATCCAAATTGAACAACCTTTCAAATTAACCAAGAAATGAGTTGTAGTATAAGATGGAACAAAGGGAACAAAGAAAGAAGTGTAAGGGGGAAAAGCAGGAATAGCTCTAACCATGAGGCAGGCATTACTCCTTTCCTGGAAACTTTCTCTGCAGACATTATGCAATTAATTGTACCCTTATCTGCCGCACCTGCATAACCAACTACATCTGCTTTTGCAAACTTGCTTGCTTGCCCATGCCTCCAGAATGTTGCGATAAGAGCCCTGGGAAGTCCCAAGTTCTATCTTTAGCCTCCAGGATATAAATCTAAACTACATAAAACAGCCCTGTGTTGCAGCTCGGGGGCCCTTGTCTTGGAACTTGTGCTTCCAGCCAGTGGTCACTGGCCAGCAGAGCCTTGACTAATAAACCTCTCCTTTGTTAATTTGAGTCAGTAGGCTGTCATTTAATCGCTCAGACCCTACTTCAGTAGTCAGTCAATAAATAGAATGTGGACATTTTTGGAAACTCATTCTGAGAGTTTACATGCTAGAGACACTTTTAGTGCTAAATCTCCTAGAATGTTTTCCCCCAGAATGGGCCCTATTGACAAGAATACTCGTGGCTTAAATGGGAATATTATGAGGACAAGTACCCTGCCTCTTTAAGTTTTTGAAATAGTGTATTTGGGAGGTGACCCCAGGAAGGATATCATAGGAGTGGGACTAATATATAGCTACAGAAGAAAATCCAATAAAAAGGGCACTAATGCTGGGGACAAATTGTGCTCAACCCCTATAGAGACCCTCTGAGAAACTGTGTAGAACACATCTCAGAATTGTCACTCTGAAGGTCCAGGAAACTAAAACATCATCCACTAAATCATTACTTCAGGGCACTTCCTGGGTATAAGGTTTCTGTCCTGGGTATAAGTTGATGTTGTTATTGCAGCTAGAGAGAGCCCTCAGGAAGAGTCACATTTTTATGAAGTAGGAAGTCATTGGCATATTTAGTAAATGTTCCCCAGAGCTGCAGGTAAACTCTGGTGTGGCTAGGGGGATAGAGACAGACACTGGCTTAAATAGATTGACAGCTAAAATATCACGTTTTATGTCTCTCCTGGGAGATAAAGTCTCTGATATTATTTTTAAATGATGACTACAGAATTTACAAAATAGTATTAAGGTATATTGAGGAGACTAGTAAACCAAGCTCTGTTCAGAACTGTATGGATCTCAGGATAGAGAGAAAGAGCACTAGGGGGAGGGTTCTGTGACTCAGCATTGGTGCTAACCAAGCACCCTACTCTATTGCTGAGTTCAAACATACTGCAACTACTTACAGCTTCCCTTCAGAAGCAATGATTCTCATGTTGGGAATTCAGTGAGAGTAGTTTTTGTTTACTTCTAGAGAAGTTGATGAGGAAGAAGTCCCTAAATTAATTCTGGGCCAATGCTTTGTTCAGGGAGGTAAAAGAGTTTTCGATGTATTCTGCCTGACTGTTTATTACCCTGTTTTCCTTTGTCCGCAAACTAGCCAAATCTGTTTTAATTGTGCAATAAGTTGTTCTATCATAATTGAATGAAAATATAATAATCATAAAAATGAAAAACATTTGAAGTTTGATATTTTGCATGCCCAGAAAGAAAGAGCAATATCAAAACTGATACCTGAGTAGCTCGTGAGAAACTTATTTTTCAGTAGTAATTGTCTGCAGTCGTTAATACAAATGGGGACTATCAAAGGCTATTTTTCTCTGTTAGTAACTTGAGCATAATCTTTATTAGATATTGAAATGGACTTTAAAAATCTAAATTATAATTATTCAAATTTATTTTTCATTGGAAATTCTTTACAAGAAAAGGTAGAAGTAAAATGTACATTTTATATGCAAAATTAGCGTTAGGGATTCAATTTGCAGTGTTATAATGTTATTTGTTTCCACCTGCATTCTGCATAATCAAGATAACTTTGCTATTTCTCTCCACCCTCCCCTCCTTTCCACTAACAACCTCTTCCTCCTCCTTTTTCTCCTCCTTCTATTCTCTCTTCATGTTGGCAAATGTATTTGTGTCTTCTATTTTGTACCTATAATGTCCTGAACGTCAGCTAATCCCAGATAACATCAAGCAGTCCAGCTGAAGTTCATAGTTCCATAATGACAGACAAATGTAAAATAAAATATGAGCCTTATTGATATCTTAACTTTTATATAGTTGTATATAGTTATGATTATGATTATATATAGACTTGTATATGGTTATGATTATATATAGACTTGTATATAGTTATGGTTATGACTATAAATTGCCTGTCATCATGAAGCATTGTTTTAATCATTTGTAAAGTTTGTGCTTGTATATTTTAGGGGATTTAGTTATATTCACAAAAAAACTTTTTCTAATACATGTATTTTTCTGGAGTTTTCAAATGTACTTTCAAAAAAGTAATTTTTTTGTATCTCTGGTGATTGTAATATGCAGTTGTGTTTTTATCTTTGTAATTCTAATTCATGTTATCTCTTTACTAGGAAATACATGAGCTGATATTAATCCTCCCATACTAGATAATAAGACGTGGTTTTGAAATTGCCATCAACACAGCAGTTAATGAACATCTTAACATTCTAAGAAAGCTACCTTTATTTCTTTAAAATTGCTGAGTACAGTTAATTAACTTTCAAACTGTCTTCTGGAATAGAACAGATTATATCTTTTCATGTTTCTTTCTTTAAAAATATTATTCTATACATATACATGATAAGAAAATTAAAACATTCATTACCCCCCAAATAATTATATTCATTAGTATTGGAATAATTTTATAACTTTGTAGTTGATTAACCATATTGCATATTGTTTATGGAGCATTTCCTGCCTTATCGCAAATTTGCTTACAAAGTTTGCAATGTTCATAATGTTCTACTCATTCTCAATCTATCACAATTTTCACATTCTCTTGAGGCCTATCTGGTTCAAATGACAGGGCTGAATTATTCATTACTAATTATCCAAGTGAACTGAGATTTACAAGATAATAAAAAACTAAACTTGAAAATTGGAGTCTGAAAAGTCTAAGTTCAAATCTTAGGTCTGCCATTAGCCCTGTCATTGTGGGAATTTAATAATGTGAATAAGATTATGCATAGTGCCTGCTGTCATACAATTAAAAAAAAAAAAGATCATATAGATTTCCTGAACTCATATATACTTTCTCGATATATTTGATTGCATAAAAGACAATTGTCTTCTTTTTTTATTAATGCCTTTCTAAGTTTGCAGAATAATGTCCTGGAAGGAAGGAAGGAAGGAAAGAAGGTAGGAAGGAAGGAAGGCAGGGAGGGAGGGAAGCAATCCAGGAGGAAAAATGATTTTTTTTTTTTAAAGAGGAAGAAATAATGAAATGAAGGTTAAAAAAAAAAAAGTAGAGGTAAAAATGAAGGACACTGGAGAAGGAGACAAGAAGTGAGCTATTAATTAATCTGTTTTCTCTCTATTCCTCTTCACTTTGTGATGCTAGGAATGGCACCCGCAAACCACGTTTCTGCTCTGCCGAGAGAAAATGGCAGTGACAGACTGCAAGTCCGGAGGAAGAAGTGATTTGCTCCTTTCTCTTTGTTCCACTCTGTGGCGCAGGTGGGTTTCACCCTAGCAATGTTTCTTCACCCTGGCAGCAACAGTTTGTCCTCCCTGCAGCAGCAATGAAATCCAGTGAGCAGTTTTCCAACATACCAGAACTAGCCTCGTGATGCATCCCTACACCTACCAATACCCACTCCTCGAATGCCTGTTTCATTTCCTCCAGCTCCTCCTACAAGCTTCTAAATTTCAATAATTTCAACATCTTTCTTTTGTCCTTCTGGCAGCTTGATAATGGCCGATTTTATGCAATTGCTGCCTCTGTGATACCCTATAGTAACCTTCTCCGACCTTTTTGTCATCAAGGACCGGTTTCCACGGACCCGGGCTGGAGGGAGGAGACTTATTAGGGTTAGGGTATTAGATTCTCATAGGGAGCGGGCAACCTAGATCTCTCGAAATCACAGTTCACAGTAGGGTGCTGCAGCTCCCATAAAAATCTAATTGCCAGCGGTCCTCCATTCACTCCGCCTTTCACCTCCTGCTGTGCGGCCGCATTCCTAGCAGGCTACAGACTGATACCAGTCCGCGGGCCAGGGACTGGGGACCTCTGCCCTTTAGTTTCAATCTGGACTTTTTTGTAACCTAGTTAATAACCTTGTTGATGGCTAACAATTGTTTATATCAAATTCTATTGGTAGAGTAACTGGTGTGATTTTTGATTCCTGACCTGCCTCTGATATGGAGAGGGAAAAGAGAAGGCTTAATATAGACCAAACACATTGCTAAGTACTTGAGATGTATATTTTATTTTGAAATCACATATGTATTATGTAAAGAATTATGCATCTGACAATCATAGCAGCTGAATTATTTGCCCAAGGTACATATCCTGTGAGAAAGCACATATTCACACCCAAGACTTTACAAAAAATAAAATGTCCAATTATTTCAGTATCAATTTGTTATTATAACATGATCGTCCAAGTAATGCATGTTTAATAAACATTTGTTAATAATAACGTACTATAAATTTGATTGTTATTGCCAGGCATTTATTTGTAATGTTTAAAGTGTATATTTCCATTTAATCTTCACAGTAACCTTGTAAGATTGGAACTTGGAACTTTAATGACTTGATTTATGCCACACTGTTTATTTTTTATTTATATTTACAGTTATTCCTGGTGCAGTGAAAGACTTTGATGTAATGGTTAACCAATTTTGTGGCCAGTAATGGAAGGAATTCAGATGAGAAATTATGAATATGTTCTTAATATTAAAGTAGTGGAAAACTGAGTTACTAAACGTCAATGACCATTTGTAAGAAAGGATGTGGGCCGGGCTAGGTGGTTCAGCCTGTAATCCCAGCACTTTAGGAGGCCGAAGTAAGTGGATTGTCTGAGCCTGCGGGTTTGAGACCCACCTGGGCAACTTGGCAAGACCTCATCTCTACATAAATCAAAAATTAGCCGGGCGTGTTAGCATGCGCCTGTAGTTGCTGCTACTTGGAAGACTGAGGTGGCAGGATCACTGGATCCCAGCAAGTCGAGGCTGCTGCAGTGGCCAGGAGCCTGCCACTGCACTCTAGTCTGGGTGACAGAGTGAG
Organism: Tarsius wallacei; assembly: GCA_963574415.1. Lineage (NCBI taxonomy): Eukaryota > Metazoa > Chordata > Mammalia > Primates > Tarsiidae > Tarsius > Tarsius wallacei. Next base: position 41,796 of record CAUYQG010185210.1, read on the forward strand.
ACTCCAACTCAAAAAAAAACAAGAAAGAAAGGATGTGAATATATATGTAGGAGACGTTTTAAATGAGGTATAGCCAAAAAAGCTTCAACAAAGTGGTGGTTTAAAACGTACTTTCTCCTTCATTTTATATTTACTCAATGAAGTCAACAGTTTCAAGCCCTGCATTCAGTCCTGGTGATTTGTACTGTGGTGTATGAATTACCAGCCCCAGTTCTTTGCCCTTCCCTATATCCTTGTCCCTTTCCATGTAATTTTACAATTCCTCTTACAAAGGAATAAACTCCTCTGACTCTTGACTTTGGACTCTGTAATTTGATTTGTCCAACGGTATGTTAATAGACATGACACAACCAAAGTCTTACAGCATTAGGCTTGTTCTCTTGGTTCACGACTAGGCACTTGAAGACCCAACTTGCTGAGTTCAGATTAGATCAGCCAAGAGGTGAATAAGCGAGTCAGTCCAGCTGAGGTCAGAAGAACTGCCCTAGCCGATTCACAGATGCTTGGGGGGAAATAAAATTTATTTTTAAATGTCACTGATACTGTATAATTGTAATAGGGCAACAATGGACTGATAAAATTTTGAAATGGTTATAATTATATCAACTTACACAATACTATTTTATGATGATACTAAGGCAGGTTTTTTTTTTTTTTTTTGAGTTGAAGTCTCACTCTGTCGCCCAGGCTGGAGTGCAGTGGCCGCTCCCGGCCACCGCAGCCTCGACCTGCTGGGCTCCGGCGATCCTTCTGCCTCAGCCTTCCAAGTAACTGGAACTACAGGCGCGCTACCACGCCCGGCTATTTTTTTTGATTTATTGTAGAGATGAGGTCTCGCCAAGTTGCCCAGGTGGGTCTCGAACCCACAGGCTCAGGCAATCCACTCACCTCAGCCTCCCAAAGGCACGGGATTACAGGCTGAGCCACCAAGCCCGGCTTTAAGGCAGGTATTTTAAAACTACTTTCTGAGCACACATGTGGAAGTGCAAACATAGATTGTCTCTAGCATTGTAATTGCAGACTTTGCCATGTGCATACATTTATAAATTAAGAATGACTGTTCCTGGCTGATAACTTTATGATTCATTACAAATAGAGAAATAATTTTAAATTTTAATGTGACCTGATAACCATAAAGACTTCTAAAGAGCTTGCCAATTTCCTACCCAACATCTATCCTTCTCTTCTTCCCATATAAAGGCATATCAAATGTATTAGAGAAACCTTATAAAGATGACATCACCCAGCTACACATTACCTTGGTGTGGCCATATGAGGTAGAATCTGATTAATGAAATGTAAAGAGAATGGATTTATTGAACTTTCCGGAAGTCTCCTTAAAGAAAGCCTATTCAGTTGAAAATGTTCTCTTTTAGTCTTATTTCCACCTGCTGAATTGAAATGAAGACTTGCTACTCCACTAAATTAAAGCATGATTTGACTTCATAGTGGATGTAGGCACTGATGATGAGGGGTGTAAAAAAAAAAAAAAAAGAATCTTGGACCCTTCCAGAAGGATGAATCTGTAACATCTACTCTGGATTTTTGTTTTATGCATGTTCCAATCATTCTTATTTTGAGATTTTAATATTTTCTGATTAGTCATAGAGGGTGTATATCCAAAAAACTTTGACATAGGTAAAATGATTTCTGAAGATAAGTGTAAGGATGGAAAACAATGTTTAATTACTGTTTCAACTACCAAGAACATGTAAAAAATAGTTATTTCTTAGGATGGTAAGATTTGCCAGCTTCCTTATTTGTACTTTGTGCGGCACTTCTGAATCTCCCAGTGCTAACAACGTCTCATCTTCACTCTTCTGCTAATATTTCAGTCAGAAATCATCTCAAATGAGTTAGGAATTTGGTCCAGTGCTGACACTTAACAAAACAAATGTTATCCATCAACTTAGTGATATGGATGTTAATTTTAAATAAATGAGTATTTATTAAAACGATAGATAATAATTATAATAATGATAAAACATCTTTGCCAAAAACATCTTCATCCTTCTGGAAGGGTCCAAGATTCACATAAGGCATATTTATTATTGTTCATATTTTACTACATCACACACTCCAGGTCTATATTCTTTGAGCAAGTTCGAAAACTAAAAGAATGAGTATCAAGTACTGAAACTTTTCAAGTGATTAATTTGATGTTCAAACCATCATGCAATCTAAAATTCTGGCATCTTTTGCAAAGATGTTTTATCATTATTATAATTATTATCTATCCTTTTAATAAATGCTCATTTAAAATTAGCATCCATATCACTGAGTTGATAGATAACATTTGTTTTGATAAGTGTCAAGACTGGATCAAATTCCTAACTCAATAGCTTTTAAAGACAAGTCTATATATTCATGGAAGATAAAAACAGAAGAAATATTATACAGGTTTAGTTGAAAATGTACCCCTTTTAGGATAAAGTAGAGTAATTTCCATTACTAAAACTTAACCTGTTTCCTATCAGCATTTTTGCTCACCTAATTTCTTCTTCATTGGTTATAGGTATTTGTAGGCTTCAGCTAAGAAACAAATCATTGTTCTTCCCAATTTTTGCCTCACTTATTGTTGCTGAGGAGGTAAATACCTCTCATTACTTGACTCTAGAAGGAGAACCATTTCTTTGTATCTTAAAACTTACAAGATAACTTTTATTGTTTATTTTAACATTTATGCTTATGATACATTGTAGTTCATTTTTATATGGTGTGAAGTAGAGACCAACATTCAACAAATTACCGTATCCCCATTGTTTAAATGACTATGCTGTCTCCACTTAATTACTTTTACACCTTTTTGAAAAGCAGTTGTCCATATATGTCTATATATACCTACATTTCTGAGTTTTCTATTCTGTTCTTTTGATCTATTTGTCTATCTTAACACCACTAACACAATTTTGGTTTTGAAATATGTCTGGAAATCATTCAGTGTTACTTCCACAACTTTGTTAATCTTTTTCAATGGTGTTTTGGCTTCTGTAGGTACTTTCTGTAGGTGCTTTTCATATACATTTTAGAATGAATCTGTTAATACTACCAAGAAAAAAAAGTTTTCTGGATTTTGACAAAGATTTTATTAAAATTATAGAGCAAATTAGAATACAATTGCATCCTTAAAATATTAAGTCTTCAAATTCATTAACATGGCTTATCTCTCCATTTATTTAGATCTTCTTTAATTTATCTCAACAATATATAAAGTTTTCATCAGTTCTCAGGGAACAGATTACAGATATTTCACATGTTTGATAAAGTTTCAGGGTACAAAACCAACATGCAAAAGACAGTTGCATTTCTATATACCAACAAATATGCAGACCCAAATAAAAAGTACAATCCCATTCACAATAACCACAAAAAGTGAGATACCTTGGCATCTACCCTACCAGAGAAGTGAAAGAAATTTACAACAAGAACTACTAAACACTGTTCAAATAAACCAAAGATGACACAAACAAATGGAAAAACATCCCTTGCTCATGTATTGGAAGAATCAGTATTGTCAAGATGTTCATTCTACCAAAGACAATCTACAGATTCAACACAATACCCATCAAATGACCAACATCATTTTTCTCAGACCTGGAAATTACAGTACATAAATTCATATGGAAACAAAAAAGGGCACGAATTGCCAAAACAATCTTCAGCAAAAGGAGGAAGGTCAGAAGTATCGCAGTTCCAGACTTTAAACTCTACTATACCCTACTAAGGCTACAATAATCAAACCAACCTGGTACAGGTAAAAGAATAGGCATATAAACCAATGGAACAGGACAAATATTCCAGAAGCAAAAACTTGATCTTTTAGCTAACTCATCTTTCACAAAGTCATCAATAACAGTCACTGGGGAGAGGAGGCCTTATTTATCAAATGGTGCTAGGAAAACTGGCTAACCACACGCAGAAGATCAAAGACCTAAATAAAAAATCTCACACTATACAATTCCCAGAAGAAAATGCAGGAAATACTCTTATGCACACTGGAGTAGGCAATCAATTCTTGATCAAATCCCAAATAAAAGATAAGATAGACAAGTGAGACTTCATCAAACTGAAAAGCTTACACACAGTTAAAGAAACCATCAAGAGAACAGGGGACAGCCCACAGAATGGAACAAAATATTTGCTAATTGTGTATCTGACAAAGGTCTAACATCCAGAATCTACAAGAAAACTCAAAGGAGCTGAAAGAAAAAAAAAAACAGCCCTATTAAAAAATGGGCACAGGGCATAAATAGACACTTCTCAAAAATAAGTAAATAAATAAAAGACATACAAACAGACAACAGATACATGAAAAAATGCTCAGTCTTACTAACCATCAGGGAAATGCAAATCAAAACTACAATGAGATACCACCTAACTCCAGCAAGGATGGTTAACATTAATAAATCAAAAAACAACAGATGCATTGTGAGCACAGAGAAAACGGAACACTTCTACGCTGTTGGTGGGAGTTCAGGCTAGTTCAGCCTCTATGGAAAGAAGTGTGGTGCTTTCTAAAATAACTAAAAATTGATCATCCATACAATCCAGCAATCCCTCTCCTAGGCATATACCTGGAGGAATAAAGTGTTCTACCAAAATGACACCTGCACACGCATGTTTATTGCCTCTCTAATCACAATAGCAAAAACATGAAACCAACCCTACTGCCCACCGAAAATGGACTGGATAAGGAAAATGCGATACATATACATGATGGAATGTTACACAACCATAAAGGACAAAATCATGGACTTTGCAGAAAATTGGATGGAGTTGGAGATCATCATATTTAGTGACCTATCACAGAAAGAAAGAACCGAGTGCCACATGTTCTCACAAGTGAGACCTGAACATTAATCACAACAGCACAGGAAGAGACCAGCAGTCAAGATACTGTGTGTTTGTGTTGGGGTGGGGGCGGTGGGGGGAGGATGCACATAACAATGTAAAGAGTACCTGGTCCTAAACCAGGGGAAATGAGGACCAGTTGAAGGCCCAAACTTCACCTGCATGTAGATAACTTATATGCCTAATCCTGACTTGTACCCCACATCTCTATAATAAAATTAAGTTTTATAAAAGAGAAAGTTATAGCACAAGAAGGCTGTTGAAAGAAAATGGAAATACTGGTTTGACTGAACATGCTGATAGCTAAAATCTGGCGCTGCAATAGACAGAATGTTTGTGCTCCCCTCAAATTCATATGTGAAAACACTAATCCCAATGTGATGCTATTTTAAGGCAGGGCTTTTTTGGAAGGTGATTGAGTTATGAGAGTGTAGTACTCATAAGTGGAATTAGCACTTTCCTCAAAGAAGCTAGAATGCTATCCAGCTCTTTTTCTGCCATGTGATGATCCAAGAAGTCAGTTTTCTGAAAAACAAGTAGGGTCTCACACCAAACACTGATCTGCCAGCACTTTGATCTTGGACTTTCTAGCCTCTGGAACTGACAGGAATAAGTTGTTTGACCCACCCAGTCTATGGTAATATGCTATAGCAGTTCAAACTAAGACAGGGAAAAAATGAATAATTCTCAAATATTCTGTAAAAATTGCTTATTTGTTTATCCTGCCTGTACCTTTCTACATGGTTTATTATGAGTTATATAGACTTGTTTTAAATAGGGCAGGCATTATTGTTTTATACGATGAATATGACAATTATTTAAAACTTCCTCCAGACAGTAATGTTGCTTTATATTAAATAACATAATATTTATAACTGCTCTATAAAACATTATATGTTGGTTTATTGCAGTCCAGACTGGCAAATTAATATCAGTCATTTTCTGGTGATTGGAAATAGCATGAGAATATTTTTCATCCTCTGTAGTATACTGTTAGTTTAGAAATATATATTGTTCATGGTCAAGTTATTGTTATCCACCCACCAATAAAGTATATTCCTTTTCAGGCATGTGGATAAAATATATTTGTTGAATTGAGCATTTTTCTCTTACTTATGTTATAAAATACTATTTAGAAGGCTAAACAAAAATACATCATAATAGAAACTTAGTTGACAATCCAGCATTAGTTATAATGTTCTATTAATATCCCACTAATATATATGTGGATGATCAATTTAGATGATGTCACTGTCTGTCTTTATTCATTTGGGAAGATAATTGAGCTAATCATCATTATGTTCTTTATAAAAAACAACAGAGAATTATTGGTAGATATCTAGAAAAAAATGTTAGAAATTATTTAGGCTTCTGTCAATTATTTAAAGTACAGATATCTGATTAAATATCCTTTCTTTCATGCCCTTTCTTAACTCTCATCCCAAAAGCAGTTGCAGGTTGATTACCTGAATACAAAAAAAAAAAATCTGACCCTGATAATAAGGGAATTTCTCCTGACTCAGTGCCTTCTAATTGTGACTTTTTTCTGCTCTGAATTCAGACTCAAGCTGAAACATTGGCTCTTCCTGAGTCTGGCTTTGGACTGGAACCAAAGGCAATTTACAGATTCAACACAATACCCATCAAATAACCAACATTATTGATCATTTGAACTGGAGATACACTTTCAGCTTTCTTGATTCTCAGGTCTCAGGAATGGACTGCGACCATACCATCATCGCTCTGGGATTTCCGCATTGCTTCTGTAGATCTTGGGACTCATCAGCCTTCATAATTGCATGAGCCAATTTCTTATAATAATCCTGAGAGATATCCCATTTGTTCTGTTTCTCTGGAGAACCCTGACAATATAGAAGGATTAATAGTTAATATTTTTTAATGTTTTTCTTGAAATCATTTCAGTGTGTTCACAATATTTGCAAACTTCAGTCAAGAACTGTATAAACCATTAAATCAAAGAAACTCAATATGTTAAGATATTGATATGGATTCAATGGTCATCATCCTATAAGTTAAAGAGTTTCAACAGATCATGTGAATATTTCAAAAAGCAAAATTCTGTAGTTTTTAGAAGTATAGAAGTCTCAGTGACTTCTCTGTTAGTCCTAGTTAATTTTGCAAATGCAAGGAATTATTCCCTCTGACTATAAATGTGAATTGTAGCAAATGACAACTGAAATAAATCCCTCCAACATTTCTAAATCTTACAGAAATTTACTAAGTAGGATCCACAGCCATGCTGAAGACCGTAAGTACAAACATTGAGTTAAAGTAGTCTGGTATCCAAGGTTGGCTCAGATATACTTATTCTCTGTCCAACGCCCCCTGCTCTGTTCTTGCTCTGAATAATGCACAGTAATGCTCAGTCTCTTTATTGTCCTGGTCTATGGATTAAGTAACTTCCAGAAAGAACTCATTTGATCTTTTGTTAAAGACTAAGTGCTGCTGTGATTGGTATTATATAACTACTTATGGGAATGAAGCATTATCTCTCGTATTGTGAAGCTATCCTTCATCCTATTAACTGTTGTAAAAGTCTGATGAAATCCTGAGCGTATTGTCACTAAAAAGTCTCTTAGCTTTTAGATTCCTTTCTATACATTTTCTAGGTGATATATAGGTTTAAATGACTCTATTTCCTATTCATCACATTTTTAAGAACTGAAAATGTAACCCATTTGACTGGAGGAGGAAACAAGAGGGAGCAATTTTAAGAGGATATTTCTTTCCCTTCTACTTCAAATTATGTGATTATGCCATGGTGATTTATAAGGAAAGTAAGGGCTGGAAGTATAAATGTGGTTAAAAGAAAAGTTTGGGTAGAAAATAAACTCTCACTGAAGTATCTCTTACAAATTAAAGACTTTAAAAGTGATTTCTGTCTTTCCTGCATTCTTGCATGACCAATTCCATCTAGAATTTCAAAAAAGTAAAATTTCGTGTGGATACGACTCTACGTGTATATGCACAGTGTTTGAAACTTTAAGTATTGAAGTTATTAATAAAGATATATGTTTTGACTGTATTTTTATATATTCACTTAAATTTGGGGTGTTATAATAAATCTTATTTTAAAAAGATATGTTATGATAAATCGTTGAGAAACTGAGTTATCATCCATAGCTCATTTTTTAGAAATATTGTCTAGTTGACCTCATATTTTTAATTATTATGATAAAATTTCTCAGTGGCCTGCAATAATATTAAAACACATATTGTTTATTTCCTTTAGATATTTCTTGTTCATTTCTAATGTATTTAAAAGACAGAAAACATATCATCGTGTTTGAGATATAAAATTAGTTGTGACAATATGTAGTGTTGAACTCTCAGCAATGCTGAGATGGAAATTCAAATTATCACAGCAATGAAAATTGTCATACAAAAATAGTAGGTGTTCTAAGAGCAATTGACAAAGAACTACCTGTCAGCATTTACTCAAATCTAACATTGTTAACTTTATTAATAGAACTTTAAAAAATAATCTTTCCAATACTGACCTCTGGCAGTGACTGTCCCTGCTTTGTTTTCCATCTTTTTATTAGAGAGTATACTCTGTACTTGGATAAACAGTGGTACAAATAGTTATGGATCAAAGTAGTTGAAGGGAATAACCTAGTGTTTTTAATTAGTTTGACCTTTCAAAAATATTTTTAAATGCTTACCTCACAGAGGATTTGACCTTTGCCATTATCCAAGGATTTTGTGTTATTTGAAGATTGAGCTCATTAATAAAATTAATGGTAGGTTATGTAGTGAGGGAAAAGAATAATTGTGTGTGGTTTGCATTGGCTGGATTAGGGCTAACTGTAAATTCTTTGTATATCACACATACCCAGATGTTTTATAAAATGAATTGAAGCTGCATGCATAATTTCCAGACAATAAACCTGCACATCTTTGTGGTAAAGCAATACTAATGCACCAACTTCTTCTGCCAAGGATAAGGAGGAAAAAAAAGAAAGCAAACATTTATTTCTAAAAAGGTGATCAATATTAATCCCTATTTACTCAATCATTATCTAAAACAAGATGGGTTCAAGATCTATTAGTTGCTGGAGTCATTGCATATCACTCTTGTTTTTTCGCAAGTAGGAAAGTATTCACAAAATATCCATCTGGCTTTCATAGTCACACACTTATAAAATTTGAGTGCTGAAACTGACTCAGCTAAGGAATCCAATCACTGTTCTCAAGAGCATATTAGGGATAATAGAACTCTAGTTCTGATTTGTCTCAGACTGCAATTTTCTTTAAAAAGATCCACACATGCTGTTTTTAATACTGCACGGGGACAAAAAAAAAAAGTCAGAATTTAATGAACACATCAACCAAGAATTTTGTTTTTGAATCTGAGATAAAAGCTATGCTGCTAATGAAAATTGCAGAAGTGTTGACTGATTTGTTTTTGTTGTAAACAAATTGTGGAGTTAACAGAAAGGTTAATAGGAAAGAAACTGCTTTAAGATGGTGCTTACTCACCATCATATCATGAGATTACAAATGATTGTTCTTTGAAAGCAGACAGCAATCAGTCAGTGGAAAATTATGTGCCTGTTGTGAATGATTCTCAATTGTACTTTTAAGCTTAAAGGCTAAGAAAATGAAAATTTTTCCTAGGAATAACAAGCCTTACTAAAGTGAACCTTATAAAGTGGAAGGTGGAAGGCAGGCAGATGAATTTTCTACCTGAAGCACCCCCCAATAAAGATGAAAGTGTTTATGGTATTAAAACATTTCATGATGATTTTTACTATCTTGTTTCGGTTTCCAATAAAAGAAATATGTGTGTGTGTGTGTGTGTGTGTGTGTGTGTGTGTGTGTGTATAATTTCCCTAAGTGTTGTTTTTTTTCTAAAATTTCAAATATTGTACATTCAAATATATCATATACATGTGAATTAAAATAGGGGCTTACTGCCGGACTCGGTGGCTCAGCCTGTAATCCCATGCTTTGGGAGGCCCAGGTGAGTGGATTGCCTGAGCCCGTGAGTTCGAGACCCACCTGGGCAACTTGGCAAGACCTCATCTCTACAATAAATCAAAAACTAGCCGGGTGTGGTAGCGTGCGCCTGTAGTTCCAGCTACTTGAAAGGCTGAGGCGGAAGGATCGCCAGAGCCCAGCAGGTGGAGGCTGCGGTGGCCGGGAGAGGCCACTGCACTCCAGTCTGAGCAACAGAGTGATACTCCAAATCAAAAAAAAAAAAAAAAAATAGGGGCTTACAGATGAATATTTTTAATCCTAATTGTTTTAAATGAGATCTGTGCCATCTTATATTGAGAAAGGTAATTAACCCACTCCTGAGTACTTTCTGTATCTTTTATTGTGATGCCGATAAAGTTTGCACCCAAAGTTTTAATAGGAGTCATGTTTTAGCATGCCCCAGTTTTCTTTTTTTTTTTTTTTTGAGTTGGAGTCTCACTCTGTCGCTCAGACTGGAGTGCAGTGGCCGCTCCCGGCCACCGCAGCCTCCACCTGCTGGGCTCCGGCGATCCTTCCGCCTCAGCCTTCCAAGTAGCTGGAACTACAGGCGCGCACTACCACGCCCGGCTAATTTTTTTGATTTATTGTAGAGATGAGGTTTCGCCTGCCCAGGCGGGTCTCGAACCCGCGGGCTCAGGCA
>CAUYQG010185217.1:0-54651 GCA_963574415.1 Tarsius wallacei
CTACCATGCCCGGCTAATTTTTTTGATTTATTGTAGAGATGAGGTTTCGCCTGCCCAGGCGGGTCTCGAACCCTCGGGCTCAGGCAATCCACTCACCTCAGCCTCCCAAGGCGCGGGATTACAGGCTGAGCCACCGAGCCCAGCCCGATACCAAATTTTTGAGGGAGGAAAAAATATTCTTAGGTTTTTGGAAATTAAATTTGCATTTTAAGCAAGTTTAAAATTTTTTTCTGCCTTTAAAGACAGTAATTTTCCATCTAAGACTGTAGTTGACAAAGCTACTCGCACATGTGCATAAAAATTTGGTTAAAAACAACAATTTTAAAGTAAATTATATTGTGCTTATAGTATTCCTATTCTGTAGCTTTGTAACCAATCAGGTAGTTCTTTTATACTTGCAAAAGATATGTCCAAGTCATACTATTATTGGAAAAATAAAGCAAATTGAAATTCATTTCTCATGCATGCTTATGTGTATAATTATATCACTTGGGTAAATAAATATTTATATATATATCTGTTCAATGTACACTTCACTGCCAATCATGGTTACCTCTGTGAAGGGATATGATATGCTTTTTTGGAAATTTTACTTTAAGCACATGCCAAATTTATAATTAGTAAAAGAAAATCAAAGAAATAGTCACATGAAGATTTTTGTTAAAGTAGTGGAGAACAGATGAGAAGTTATGCTTAAAGACAGAACTATTAATAAGATAGAAAGGATAGATACAATAAGAAAAATATAAATAATTTTTGTGGAAAGAAAATTTAATTTAATTGTGATTCACTTAAAAGAAGCTGATTTTTAATTAGTTAATGAGATCAATAAACTGGTGATCATAAATAAATTTGTCATGATGAATACTCTTTAAATTTTTTTTTGGATTAAATGTCAACTATATTATCAATTTTAGTTTGTATTCTGGGGCATCTTTTAGCATGATACCAGATGGAAATGATAATAATATCAGGGTTATAAAGACTCTCAAAGATTGTCTAATAAGTATATTGAAAAATCACTGAGAAAAATGTAACCTTGTCCTATACGGTTCTTGTACCATTTCTTAAAATGTGTATAAAAATTTTAATTTTAATAAGAATTGCTATTTTAAAAAATTGTTTAGGTTTAATGTTATGGTGTCCATCAATATTGATGTGTTTACTTATCAAGTGTAATAAATTAGCTATAGATTGTTTTCTTATTTATTTATTTATTTATTTAGTTGGATTCTTACTCTGTTGTCTAGACTGGAGTGCAGTGGCATGCTCAAGGTCTCCTGAGCCTCCACTTGCTGGGCTCAAACAATCTTTCTGCCTCAGCCCTCCAAGTAACTGGAACTACAGGTGTGCGCCCTTATGCCCCGCTAATTTTTTGATTTATTGTAGAGGCAAGATCTCGCCTGTTTGCCCAGGCTGGCTGGAACCCTTGGGCTCAGGCATTGCTCTTGCCTCTGCCTCCTAAAGTGCTGGGAATACAGGCGTGAGCCACAGTGCCCTGCAGTTTGTTTTTAAATAGGCTGTAAATTTACACATGCAATTTGTGAATAAAGGTGCATTAATTTCTTCCTTTCCAATCTTTATGCTTTTCTCTCTCTTTTTTTTTCTTGCATTTTTGCTCCAGAAAATGTTGAATAGCTTTGATGATAGTAGGCATTCTTATCTCTTCTTATCCCAGGAGTAGGTTTTTAATGTTTCTCCGGTATATATATTACTTGCTGAAGTTTTCTGAGTTTTAAAAAAATCACAAATGTCAAAATGTTTCTCTTTATCTATTGTTATAGTAATACGGTTTTACTCTTTTGTTTACCAAAGTGGTTTGATTTTAAAATGATAAGACAGCAAAAATCATTTCTGGATGAAACACATTTTTTGTTCATAGCATATTATAGTTGAAGTATCTCTGGTCTGTAAGATATAAGTTTTACATTTTATTTATATATTGATTATTTTCATTTTGTCATGAGGCATAAAAACCTTTGATAGTCTTTAAGTATAATATTTTTATCAGTTTAGTATAAACTTTGTAGGGGCTTAATAAAACATTTTGGGAGTGTTTTAACTGTGATTTTTCGATGCTAGGAGTTATGCAAGATTGGAGATATGTTTTTCAGGAAAAGAAAAAGAAGATCAGGAATCCAGGCACCAGGACGTGGAATTCATTTGTAGGAAGGTTCTTAATACAAATGTATTCTAATAAATAAAGAATTGCTGAAATTTCCCAGTTTATCTGTTTAAGTGGTTTCTTGGGGTTTTTTTTTTAGTAATTTCATAATTTCCTGTGCTTTGAAATTTATTGGCATACATTTGATTATAATATAATATGTCTGCAGGATCCATAGTGATAATCCCCTTTATATTCCTGTTGCTGGTAGTGGTGATGTTGTTTTTTGATCAGTTTGACATGGCTTACCAATTTTTCACCCATTTAAAAGAAAAGTTTTATATTGACCATTTTATTTTTTTTTCAGTTTGAGTAATTGATCAAAATTTCATTTTTTTATTTCAAGTTTTGGTTTACATTCGTGCTTTATTTTTCAGTTTTGTGAAGTGTACTATCCAATCTTAAGTTTTCAGGATTTCCTTTTTTGTATTAATGAAGTGAATTTTCCTTTATGCCCAATTTTTTTTTTTTTTTAATTGGAATCTCACTCTGTCGCCCAGGCTGGGCTAAAGTAATCCTTCTGCCTCAGCCTTCCAAGTCACTGGAACTACATGCATGTGACACCACTCCCAGCTAATTTTTTGATTTATTGAATTTATTGTAGAGATGAGGTCTCACCAAGTCCCCAGTCTGATCTTAAACCTCTGGGCTCAGGCAATCTTCTCGTCTACACCTCCCAAAGTGCTGGGACTACAGGTGTGAGCCATTGTGCCCTGCTCACAAAATGTTTAATAACTTCAGTGAGGTATAATTTACTTAAAACAGACTGAACAAGTTTTAACAATGTAAATTTTGAGACATGTTTATATTTCTGTAACCATACCACAATCAAGATAATGTAAATGTTCATCCTATTTCACCAAGTTTTTTGTTCAACATTGTATTTCTCCTTTCTCTTTCTGCCAACACCCACCATTTATATGCTGTTAACATTATGGCACAAAGACTTGTATGAATATATACTTGGGGTTTTTGTTTATTTTCAAAGAACATCCAGGAAATGAATGGCAGGCTCACTTGAGAGGTATATGTTTATTTAATCTATTCTACAATGAGTCATTGTGTCTTGGAATGTGACTCTACTATTTTACATCCTACCAGCAGTATGAGTTGCAGGTGCTCTACATCCATGCTAGTCCTTGTTTTGGCTAGTACTTTTAATTGTGGCCTTCTAATTGGTGTGCAGTTGTAAATCACTGTCACTCCATATTTCATGGCTGTAAACAAGTCATAGCTCTTTCTGTTCCAGGTATCCCCAGTAAATGGAGGAAATAGATCACATGCCTGAAGCTATCCTTTTCCCATTATATTTTCATTATATTTTGCTTGTATTGTTATTATTTATTGCATGCCAGATTTTCTGTATGAAATACTATAGGAATAATTGAAGGTTCTGGATGATTTTAATTTCGTCCTGGGAGCATTTTCTCTTTTTGCTTAAGAGAGGTGTGATGAGGTAGTTCATTTCATCTCAATCAGTGCTTGAGTCCATTTGAAGCCGGATGTCATGCTTTGTGAAGATTTTTATATTTCTAGTTCGTGTCAACACTAAGGATGCCTTGTCAACCTTGGGGTTGTTTTTTAGATTCTCTCTGCCATGATGGGCCCTGAACCCAATCTGTGTCTCTTGCGACGGCAAGGCAGTTAGAAGCCTTTGTCAGCTGCTTAATTTCTTAAGCTCAAACTTTCTATTTAATATCTTGGCTTCTTAGTCACCTCCTTTTAACGAATAAAAGCCTTGAGGGAAGAGGAATACTACATTTAGATATTATCACCTGGGCTTCTCTTCTAACAGATCCAGTCTCAAATTCTTGCTTCCTTAGATTTGTGGTGCTTTCAAGCAATATGTTTAATATCTTTCATTCAGCTCTCCTAATCTTTCTCAGCAAGGCGGTTGGACAGAAATGGCTGGTTCGCCATTTAATGAAAGCTAACAGTTCCACACATACTATTTTTTTTGAGATATGTTTTTGTTTTTAGCTGATTCTCTTTCTATAGCCAATAAATTTAATATTTTATTAATAATAAAAATGTATGGCAATAATTTACCCAAGCAGGGGAGCATTTCTGTCATCATTTGTTTAATGTACTCCAATTAAACTTTTTTCATTGATAACCTAAGGGTTTCCCTAGTTCCCAATATGTGCTGGGTTTAGATTACAGTGTGTAGAAGAAGTATATTACTGAGGTACAGCCTAATGAAAAACAAGTAAATATGGAGTATATTATTGATGTGGGTTTTTTTGGTCATTTGTCACACATCAATAGTAACCAGAATATTTCCTGTATCACTTTGCATTATGTCCTGTCACTGCTGAAGGGGCTAGCATGTGAGTCCTTTACCTATCTTGGTTTATTTTTAATTGGGATCTTATCACTTTGTGTAAATATAACTTCACAACAGTACAATTACACTTATCCTCCCTTTGTTCTCTTTTTGTTATTTTTTTTTTCTTTTTTGAGGTGGAGTCTCACTCCGTTGTCCAGGCTGGAGTGCAGTGGCATGCTCACGGCCACCCCAGCATCGTCCTGCTGGGCTCTGGCAATCCTTCTGTCTCAGCCTTCCAAGTAGCCGGAACTACAGGCATGCGTTACCATGCCTGGATAATTTTTAAAAGATTTTTATTGTAGAGATGAGGTCTCACCAAGTTGCCCAGGCTGTACTTGAACCGTGGGTTTAGGTAATCCACTCACCTCGCCCTCCCAAAGTGCTGGGATTACAGGCTCGAGCCACCGTGCCCGGCCTTTGTCATATATTTCATTTAAATGTTTTATTAAAAACTTAACTATTAAGTATATTGCATACTTTTCTTATAATTTTGGTAATGGAGATAAAACATATGAAATTAAAGGCAGTAATTTTAACTTTCTAGTTTGATGAAGTTTGACATCTGCAGTTCTATTTACCATTTTTGTTTCAAGTGTCATTTGTCTTTTAATGACATAAGAACATATAGTCTTTAATATTTCTCCAAATATTTTTCCTCTTAAGTTCTTTTTACTTCTTCATATAGTTCCCAGTTTTTATTAGGTGTCAATTCCTAACTGTTGCATTATGTGTATTACAGGTTGGCCAGCAACAAATTGTCATAGGTTTGTTTTTGTGGCTGTGTATTATTTCAATCTCAGTTTCAGTGAGTAGTTTAGTTGAATGTAGAATTCTGGCTTGAATATTTTTTCTTTTAGCTTGGGAAGATTCTGGTGCATTTCTCTCTGCTTCTCCATGAGTTCTGTTAAGAGAGCAGCCATTAGTTAATCTGCTTGGTTATGTATGTAATGTATTTTTATTGCTTGGAAGTTTGTGGTTGGTATACATTTGTTCACTGATCCTTTTTTTTTTTTTTTTTTTAAAGAGTTTTGCTCTGTCATTCAGGCTGATGTGCAATGGCATTATCATAACTCACGGTAACTGCAGACTCCTCAGACCAAATGATTCTCCCACTCTGCCTCCCAAGTAGCTAGGACCACAGGCCCATGCCACCATGCCTAGCTAATTTGTCTCATTTTGTATTTTAGAGATAGCATCTTACTATATTGCCAGGGCTGGTCTTGAACTCCTGTCCTCAAGTGGTTCTCCTGCCTTGGCTTCTCAAAGTTTTGGAATTACAGGCATGAGACACCATGTTGGCCACTGATATTCTTTGTACTTTGTATTGATACCAAATATATAGTTTACTAATATCATTTAAAACTTCAGTAGCTATTTTGTCAGTCTAAGTTTTTTCATTTAAATAAAAACATAACTCATTAGATTGACAAGAGCAATGAAACAAAACAAGATTTTAAAAATAGTTCACCTGAAGAATAAAAAAGCCAAAATTTCAATATTTTTTCTTATATTATCTATAGCAAAATATTTTTATATGCTGTACTTAAATAATATCCACTATATTCCCTGGGAAAACATACTTTATATATAGAACATAAGTAAAAGTAACTAGAATTTATACACATATAGGATTAACATGTAATTGTTTTGGTAGCCAAGTAATTATAAAATGGTAGTCTCTTTGACAAATATAATTAGTAAAATGCACCAAGGAAGTACACAAAAATAAGCATGATATGAGAAAGCGATTGGCAGTAATGGGAAACTGTTGATGGGGGGATTGGAATTGGCAGTTGAGGGAAAATGAAAGGGAAGGGAGGGCAAAAAAAAATAATTTTTTTTTTTTAAAGGTTTTTGCTTTATTGGGTAACTGTTTTTGGGGGGTGTGGAATTGGCAGTTTTGGGAAACTGCTAGGGCAGGGAGGGGCATATCTCATTAACAGGGGTACCTGCATGATCAATGATTGTATACCTAACCTTGAGTTGTATCCCACGTCTTTACATTAAAAATTAAAAATTAAAAAAAAAAACAAAAAAATCCCAGTAAGCATGAATTGGCAGTTTGTTATTAAATATGGTAACTACTTAATGGAAATCAAATAAATAACAAGATATCCTTTTTATAGTGATACAAGATTATGAAAGAAGTATAAAGTAGTTCCAAGTATTTGAAATTAATTTGGTATTTTTTTCAAAGTTTTGCATTTGTTTACTCTTTGATACAGTATCTGACAGAGCTTGTTAAATATGTGCATAAATGTATTGCCACAAAAAGGCAAAACAAATATTTTTAAAATAACATATACTGTGCTAATGTGATGAATACTATGTAACTTTTACACCGAGTCAGGTAAATTTTATATACTTGCAGAAGATGTCACAAAGACATATTGCAAATAAAAAGAGCAAATTGCACTTTATTTCACTTATGTACACAAGTTTATAAATGTATTATGTATGTAAATATTTTGTGTATATCTGTTCATTATGGTTACTTCTGTGAAGGGATATGCACTTGCATTGCTTTTACAATTTAACACTGAGCACATGACACATTGATAATTAGTAAAAGAAGAATCAAAGAATGAGTGACATGAAGGCATATCACTAATGATTCTTTTGAAAAAGGTATTCTTTGCTTTTTTGTTGTTGTTGTTCATTGGTAAGGTAGTACAGAACAGGTAAGAACTCATATTTGAAGCCAGAAACAGAAAAGAGAAAGAAAAGAAATAAAATATATAAAGAACTTATGTAGAGAAAATAATAAAATTTAGTAATGAATCGACAGTGAGATCATTAATCTAAGAGCCATAAGTAAAATTGTCACAATGAATTCTGTTTTATTTGTTTTACTAGGATTAAATATCAAGTATATTGTGAAGTTTATCATAAATTTAGGGGTCTTTTTACTATGATAAAAAATGATAACAATGATTGGGTTATAATAACTCTTGAATTTTAGCTGAATTTTGTCTAGGAGAAAAAACCTTTAAAATAAGACCTTATGTTGTTAGGGTTTTTGTGTCATTCTTATGATGTGTATAAAAATGTTTAGTGAGAATTACCATTTTTAGAAAAACATATGTTTGAGTTTAACACTATAGAATTCAGCTATCTTGCTTGCTAAATTCACTGAAAAATTTTATGTTACTTATAGATTGCTTTTCAACAGCCTGGAAACATAGTTATTTGATCTGTGAACACAAGTGGTTTACTTTGATCTTTCCAATCTTTATGTATATTTTCTCTTGCATTATTGTTCTGGCTATGACCTACCTAAAAATGTTGAATATCACTGGTTATAGTAGGCACTATTATCTCTTTTATGATCTCAGGGGGGAGTTTTAAGTATTTCACCACTAATTATGATATTTACTAAAGTTGTCAGCTTTTTTAAAATCACAACTTGGTGGTAAAGTTTGTCACATGATTTCTTTGTATCTATTATGATGGTGACATAATTATGTCCTCTGTTAGTTTCATTCCAAAATCCAACAATAATTCACGTTTGGATTTTACCCAATTCACAGGATTAGGTAGCTGAAGTATCTTTGGTTTCTGTTTGTCAAACATAAGCTTGTGTGGTTTCCTGATGACTATAAATCTGCAATTTTATTTTCTTAAATTGTTGTTATCATTGTGGTATAAAGTTTATATGGGTCACACAAAACATCTTAGAAAGTGTTTTTACTGTTTCCATTATGTGAAAGAGCTTGTAAAAGATTGACATTATTTCTTTTTTTTTTTTTTTTTTTTTTTTTTTGAGTTGGAGTCTCACTCTGTCGCCCAGACTGGAGTGCAGTTGCCGCTCCCGGCCACCGCAGCCTCGACCTGCTGGGCTCCGGTGATCCTTCCGCCTCAGCCTTCCAAGTAGCTGGAACTACAGGCGCGCGCTACCACGCCCGGCTAATTTTTTTGAGTTATTGTAGAGATGAGGTCTCGCTTGCCCAGGCGGGTCTCGAACCCACGGGCTCAGGCAATCCACTCACCTCAGCCTCCCAAAGGCGCGGGATTACAGGCTGAGCCACCGAGCCCGGCTGAAAAATGGATCTTTTATAGGAAAAAACCAGGATACTTGATTTCTATGGCTTTCAAAGCTAAAATATATACTTAACCAACTCTTACAAGAATAAACAAAACCCAGTAAGGTTACAGAAATGAACCAGCACAGCCATCGCCACAGGTAACTGGCATGCACACGTGCTATTAGTCACCTAGTCATGCTAACTTCAGAAATGCTGTGGCAATAGCTCTATGTTTTACCCATATCATGGAAAGACACTGACTCTTCCACGTTATTCCACATACATTCTTACGGCAGCCATGGCAAGAGGTCTCTGTGCTCTCGATCTGCCGCTCGAGCTCCACGGCTCGGACGCCAGGTGCCAGAGCGCTGCGACACACCCCACAGACAGGCTTCTTCGGCTTCAGACATTCCTGCAGGCATGCAGAGCAAAAGCTAGAACAAGACACACAGAGAACCTCCGTCATGCATCATGGGGACAAGACGACAGATGTGGGTCAGTTTTTAAAAAGACATCAATGAAAATGGAGTAAAACAAACTTGCTCCCTATTCCCCAAATTCTAAGTCCTCCTAGGCCAAAAAACCAGGGGTGCAGGGAGATTGAAGCGCACACAGGTACAGAAACAAGCGCAAACTATCACAATACACGGTGAAAGATGTTAGGAGGTCTTGTCACAGAGGGGTCCTGATGGGGCTCCTGAACCTCCCCTTTCTCCTCTATGAAATGTAGACAGCAGTACCTACCCCTCCCACCGCAGGAAGATGCAGTATGCACAGCAGACCCTGAGGGTGTCAGCACATACGAGTCAGTCAACAGGAGCTGCCACCATCAGAGGTGAAGGCAAGCACCAAGGGACCACGGAGGGAAGAGCAACTGCCGGGACCTGAAAGCACAAGGTCGCTCAACCCTCAGAGGCTCACCCATGAGCAGCCCCAAAAGGGAAGGTGTTTCCAGGTCCCTGAGCTTACAATCCATGATGCAGCTGAGGAAGGAGAAAAATCGAACAGACTTTTCCTCATAAGCAGGAGGGGCCAGAGATGTTATTTATTTTTTTTAAATTAGGAAAGGTAGATTCATTAAAGGAAAGATACGTTGTGAAAGGCACAATGGGCAGGAAACAGCAAGAGGGTCTGGTGTCTGCTGCCAGGGCTGGAGGTTTAAAGCAAGGTATCTGGCGAGACCTCATCTCTACAACAAATCAAAAATTAGCTGGGCGTGGTAGTGCACGCCTGTAGTTCCAGCTACTTGGAAGGCTGAGGCGGAAGGATCGCTGGAGCCCAGCAGGTCGAGGCTGAGGTGGCTGGGAGCGGCCACTGCACTCCAGTCTGGGCGAGAGTGAGACTTCAACTCAAAAAATAAATAAATAAATAAAGCAATAAGACCAAATTCCACTTTCAGTAAAATAACTCTGGTGCTACCATGGAAAAGGGTATTTTGTCTGTCTGTTTTCTTTTTTTTTTGAGTTGGAGTCTCACTGCATCACCCAGGCTAGAGTGCAGTGGCATGCTCACAGCCACCACGGCCTCAACCTGCTGGGCTCAGGCGATCCTTTCGCCTCAGCCTTCCAAGTAGCTGGAACTACAGATGCATGCCACCACGCCTGGCAATTTTTTTGTGTGTGGTTTATTGTAGAGACAAGGTCTCACCAAGTTGCCCAGGCTGGTCTCGAACCCCCGGGCTCAGGTAATCCTCTTGCCTTGGCCTCCCAAAGTGCTGGGATTACAGGCTGAGCCACCATGCCAGGCCCTCTTTTTTTTTTTTTAAGGTGAGGAGAGACAAGAGTAGAAACCAAACAGATGGCTAAAGGCAGGGAGTTGTGAGGGTCTGCCTGAGGAACAGAGAATGAATTCAGGAAACTATTCAGAGGCAAAATCAGGATTTGGTAACTTACTGAATTTGGAGCCAAAAAGGAGGTAAGTCAAAGATGACTGAGTTTCTGCCCCGAAGCCCAGGAGGGTGGTGATGGAGATGAGGAATACAGAAGAATGGTAATAAGGCACAAATCTGGGTACCACCTGGACTCCCTACCCAGCCCTCCACTACCCTACAGAGTTAAGGCAGGCAACAAAATCTGTCAGAAGAACTAAGGATCAAAGGCAATCTTCTGCACATGTGACAATTCTATTGCACTCTCTAAGAGTTTCCTTCCTCTCTGCCTTTAAAATAGATGTTAATGCTGCCAGGCAAAATTCCAGACAGATTCAGAGAAGGTGAAGGGTTCTACTCATTCACCACTAGGACAGAGTGGAAACTGCACCAAGTTCCTGCCCTGGTGATGCTTACATCCTAAAGTGGAAGAGAACACCAAGGTTAATTTCAGATAGTGATGAAATATGTGAAAGAGATAAAACAAGGCACAGAGAGCAACTAGGGCGATCACAGAAAGCTGCTTCGAGGAGCTGACATTTGAGCTGAGATCTGACCTTAAGGAAAGCAGCACAAATCGGGATGCAGATTTCCACAGAGATGGCATCACACACACAGGATCACGTAAAAGGCAGGAAGGAGGGCTTCTGGGGCCATGATGTGGCAGACCAAGAGAGGAAGGGCACGCGTGGAGGCGGGAGAGGCAGGCAGATCCCAGAGCAACCTCAGAGGACACGGGGGTCCCAGAGAGCATCCTGAATCCAAAGCAGCACAAGCTGAAAGCAGCTGTGTCCCTAGCACACACTCAGCACAGCTCCTCAGTCAAGTGTTCACGAGCGCCTTTTGCCTGAGTCACGCCCAAGCAACATGCCTGTGTTTAAACTGCCGTTATCTTTGGCTGGATTTTCAGTTTCCATTTCCCATTTATGGGCCCTTTTCTAGCTCAGTCTTCCGATGCCCCACCCCTTCTGTCACAGTGCTGTGTAGAAATTCTCTTCTCCAGTTGTACTCCAGATAGGAGGATAGCATCGTTCAGGGCTTGAAATAAAGTTTTATAAAAACCCAGTGGCCCAGCCAGAACTGCAGCGATGCTCAAATTTCCAAGCACAAGGTTAAATATCAACTAGGCACAGCAGAAGGCACTTGGCTAGGGCTCAAGGGGCCTTGTGCTGCCCGCACAAATGGGCTTCCACCTGTCTTCACTCAGCACTGAACACCCGGGGGGAGGGGCAGGACAGGAAGCGGGCAGGACAGGAAGCGGGCAAGATGGCGAGGACAGGAAAGAGCCACGGTTGGAGTCCCAGCACTGTTCCTTGCTCTCTGACCCAGGAAAGGTTAACGCTCAAGGAAACCTCAAATCCTGTTGCTCTTCAGTTGGTGAACTGCTGGGTCAAGTCTTTTCACAAACGTTAACAGTAAATGAAATTCATGAATTAAGCCACAATTAGGTACACCTGATTCTCGGATAAGAGGACTCAATGAGAAAGCTCCCTGGACGCTTCCAGCTATCTCTTAGCTTGCTTAACCATTACCTGATCACCTCCCACTCACAGAGGTCTGATCCCTGAAACTCCTCCCACTGCACAAAGCATTTCCCCGACAGTTTGAACGTTCATTAGTACCTAGTTATAATCAATTTACTGGGCTGTAAACCCAGTAAGAGCAGAGTCACCTTCTTCCCATGCCCCAAGAATCTGGCACCCAGAGGGCATTCCAGCCAGCCAACTGTAAGACTAGAACACAGATGCTCACACCCCGGGCAGAAAACATGCGGCCACTGTCCTCCGGACCCCTACGTTTTGCTCTGTGAAAGGAAGAAGCCCCAGAAGAGAAGTGGTGGAAGCCATCTGAATGGGGGTGGTGATAAGCTGGGACTTAGAGCCTGAGCAGGATCTGGGCATGGTGGTGAGGGGTGGGAATGGGGCAAGAAGAGCTCCAGGCAAAGGGCCTGCAGAAGCAGGAAGCAGCCAGTGTGGCTGGGAGACCTTGCCAGGTGCCAAGTACTGTTCTCCAGGCTAGCCAAACAGACACCTGCGAAGAGTTAGGCACCGAGCAGAGCAGCCCATGTGGGCCTCAGTCCCTCAGTTTATTCGCCCCCTGCAGGGTTGCCATAGGAATAACGCCCATGAGTCTCAGGAGGGGCCTATTGTGGCCGCTGGCTAGCAAAGGGCACCCAAGACCAATGCCAAGGGGAGCCCGTGATAAGCACTGAGGCCACAGGCAACGCCCATTCTGAGAGGCAAGAAGCAGGTGGCCTCGATTTCTACGACTTCTTTTGGTGTGTGTATCTGACGGAATAAGACTTAGACTCAAATGGGCCAACCTCAAAGCACTTACCACAGCCCAGGACCAGTCCCGGACACCTAGACACGTATCGGCTTTAAACATCATAAGCTGGCTGTTAACAGCATTCAGGCCACGGAGGCTTAATTGAAAACAGGCTGAACGAACCCACACAAGAGAACAATCCCTATCCCCACCCCCCTCCACAGCTAAGGGGGGGGCAGGTCCCCATGAAGATCTCCCCTCCGTCGTTTTGGCTCAGCATCTCCCCAGCTTTAGGGCACATTAGAATCCTCGGCAGAGCCAGACACACGGTGCCTGAGGCTCTATCCCGTAGGAGCGACACAGACGATTCCAGGGAAACTGGTCTTCAAGGGCGGACTTCAGACCCTCCCTCGCCCCAGCAGGGTACGACGCCCGTGTCACGTGTGGAAGGAGTTTGACAGGCCGCCCGGAACACCGTCGGCCCCAACGGCGGGCCCGCTAAGGTGGCAGAGGGGCGGGACACTGGGGGGGAAGGACGGAGGGAGGAAAGAGCGCCCCGCAGCTTCGGGAGCCCGGGGTCCTCGCGGAGAGGCCCCCCTAGGCCGGTCCTCCGGCTCCTCCCCCCCGACCCTCCCGTCGGGGCCTCACTCCGCGGCTCCGTTCTCCTCCCAGCCAGGCACCCCCCGACCAGGCCCGGGCTCGCCGCTTACACGTGTCCGCAGGGGACCTGCACCGGCTTCTCGTACACCTCTAAGCACACGGGACACGTGAAGCGGCCGAGGGGGTCAGCCTCCGCCGCCGGCCCCGCCAGCTGCGCACCACCCGCACGGTCCGGCTGCTGCGCCGCCATCTTGCTGCCGCTGAGCGCCGCGCAACGGCGGCCGAGAGGCAGAGCCCGGGGGGCGGGGCTGCGACCGGGGGGCGGGGCGGGGGCGGTGAGCGCGTGGGGGGCGGGGCTCGCGGGCGGCAGGCTGAGGGGAGGCGGGGCTTGCGGGCGGTATGACCAACATGGGGCGGGGCTAGTGACTGGCAGGGGCGTGGCTTGCGGGCGTGAGCGTGTGGGGGCGGGGCTTCTGGGCCGTGCGCGGCGGGGGGCGGGACTCGTAGGCGGGCCCAGTCTCGCGGCCCCGGGGACCGGAGCGAGGGAGGGCGAGGCCGAGGGAGATCTGGAAAATGTGGAAGCGTAATCCAGAGGTGGCAGAATTGGGATGGGCTTTGTGCGTTGGCCAGAGTCTCCCAAATTTAAATCGGTAGTTCAACACCACCTGCCGTATTATTATTTCTCTTCGAATCGAGTAGCTTTTTTAAAAAAAACCAGGCAAACAAAATTTCAAGAGAGATCTAACTCCTGAGCTATAAACAGAAAAATCGGTATCTCTTCTTTATACAAGGGAACTGTACAAATAAATACAACGGAAACAAAAAAATGAGTAATTCATGCTGGCTGCTGTTGGTGCTGAGAGGGGAGATTAGCCGTGACTGGACAGGAGTTGAAGACGGGCTGACGCCATGCCAAGACTTCCTGGTGAAAGAAGCCGTGGGAACCTGGTAGTGGATCTCGCGTCCAAGCGTGTCCTGGAGATCAGGTGCAACTCCTAGCACCGCTCCGCCTAGATGGGGAAACTGAGGCCTGGAGAGACAGTGAATCTCAGCCTCACAAGAAAGAGGCCGGCCTAGAACCCAGGGTTTTGAATCCCAGCCTTCTCTTCCCACTGCACCAAACTGGCTCTGTGTACAGCCCATTTAATGCGTTTATTTAGAGTTGGAGTCTCATCCTGTCGACCAGGCTGGAGTGCAGTGGCATGCTCACAGCCACCGCAGCCTCGACCTGCTGGACTCCAGCAATCCTTCTGCCTCAGCCTTCCAAGTAGCTGAAACTGCAGGCCGCGCTACCACGCCCGCTAATTTTTTGATTTATTGTAGAGATGAGGTCTCGCGAAGTTGCCCAGGCGGGTCTTTAACCCGCGGGCTCAGGCAATCCACTCACCTCAGCCTCCCAAAGCGCAGGATTACAGGCAGAGGCACTGAGCCCGGCTGTTTTTAAGAATGAGGGCCATTCTTACTAGGGTTAGTTGGTGTCTATATTCTAGAGTACATAAGAATTAAATGAGCCAATGTTTATATCTTATTTAGAATAGTATTGACATATAGTGCTCATAGTGATTGGTTTTATTATATAATTAGAGACAATAATGAATATATTTTATATATATAAGTTTGATTATATACATAAGTTTGATTCCAGCAGTACCTCTTTGTAGCTTATGTAACTGCTCAGTAATTTGATTTTCTTTAAAATATGAGAATTAAGTGTAGCAATATTTGTAAATCACCTAAAACATTAGGTGACAAAGAAAGTAACATGTCAGTTTATTGTTAATGTTATGAAATATTCAAGAATTTTTATCTTCCAGTGTTGCCAGTAAGAAATTGAATGTCAGTCCCACTTCCCTTTTTAAAACGTCTTCTTATCCAGAAGCTTTAAGATTCTCTTTACCCTAGTGTCAGGGACTGAATGTTTGTGTCCCCTAAACTTTCTCTGCAATGTGGCAGTATTTGAAGCTGGGTCTTATAAAGAAGCAATTAAGATTGAATACGATCATATAGGTGGACCCCTGAGCTCATAGGAACATGTTCCTATAAGAGGAGACATCAGAATCTCTCTCTACCCTCCCTCTAACACACATACTCAAAGAAGTAATATGAGCACACTGCAAGACTGAAACTACCTGCAAGCCAAAAGAAGAGATCTCAGAGAAAAAGTTTTCTTGCCAGCATCTCGGTCTTGGATGTACCAGCCTCAAAATTTGTGAGAAATAATTTCTGTTAAGTCACTTACTCTGTGGTATATTGTTATGGCAATCTGAATCAACTAATACACCTGGCAATTAAAAAGATGCCTAGGATATTTCTCAATTTGTGTCTTTACACTTAGTGAACCACTTTGATATGACTAGTGAAACCATTCTAATTTTATTTTATTGCCTTTCATCCTTGCTTTTCAATTTGAAACTATTATCATTCAAAACTTTGGTATTTTAGGTCTTTTTTCATCTCTGTTCTTTTTTTCTTATGAAATTTTTCTTTTTGCATATATTTTTACTTTGTATTGTGAGATAACTTCTGTATTTACTCTTCTATATTACAAACATATTTTGATAATGCCATTTATTTTGGTGTCTCTTCCATTAAATCAAAAATTATTTAAAAACAAATATTTTTAATTTCCAAAACTAGCTGGGCATGATGGCTCACATCTGTAATCCCTGCATTTTGGGAGTCCAAGACAAGAGAATTACTTGAGTCTGAGAGTTTGAGACCTGCCTGGGCAACATAGCAAGAACTTGTCCCTAAAAAAAATAAAAATAAAAATTATTTTGTTAGTTTTTTGTAAGATTTTTTATATTATACTATTTTCTTAAGTATATTGCTGAAATGTTATTTTTTACATTAAATTTTCTTTTTTTATTTAGAAGGCAGGATTTATTGAAAGGACAGAAAAGTTCCCACAGTGGGAGAGGACCCCACAGTGGGAGGGGACCCGACAGGTTGCCCTATACTAAATTTTCAATTTTACAATTTTCAATTGTACAATTTTCAATTGTACAAACACCCTTGCCATTTCTGTTTGGTTTTTATCTTCAAGCTACTGAGTTTCCTTAATGATGTGAGAACTATACATATAAGAGTCTGTGTATTTTCAAGAGTCATTCACAATAGACCACTGGGATCTCTGAATCATTGAAGGTTTGAAATATGGTTTTGGAAGGAATTGCTTTATCTGTCAGCTAGAATGTATGACTTAGAAGTTCTCACCTTTTAACATGGGTCATATGTGTAAAAGGGGTCATAAAGCATGCAAGACCAAAGTCCCTTGATTTATAGAAGAAGATCATCACAGCATAGTAGTGTCTCTTGATAACAGCAAAAATGAATGGGAATGACAGGTTTCTCCAAAAGATTTGGAGTGTTTTAGCAAGGGCAAGTTTTTTTTTTTTTGAGTCAAAGTCTCACTCTGCCGCCCAGGCTGGAGAACAGTGGCACGTTTACGGCCACCCCAGCGTTGACCTGCTGGACTCAGGGGATCCTTCTGCCTCATCCTTCTAAGTAGCTGGAACTACAGGCACACACTACCATGCCTGGCTAATTTTTTGATATATCGTAGAGAGGAGGTCTCACCAACTTGCCCAGGATGGTCTCCAACCGCTGGGCTCAGGTAATCTCACCTCAGCCTGCCAAAGTGCTAAGATTGAGCCACTGTGCCCAACCAAGTTCTTCTCAATATGCTGTTGGAGATCTACTTGACTCAGCCATCAAGGCCCCTAAAATTGTTGCCTAAGTGAAAGTTATTCTACTAAGAGTGCCATCGCCTGCTAGTTCTACTATTCTCCTCTCTATATACATAATCTCCTGCTTTTAAAAACTAGTAACCAATTACACCAAGAAGTCTCAGAGATGCAGGAACTTAAAATTTAGAGTGTGAATATCTTACCAGTTTAGTTGTCTCCTCAAAAACTAAAATAATTAGGCCTTCAAAAAGACAAATTAGTTTGTATCTTAGAAGAAAAGAATAGGAGAAGCTCATAATGTCCAAATGAGTCATTGGGTCAGTAGTATGAAATAATCTCTTAAGTAAGAGAAAGAGGTAAAAACAATGCAACATAATTAAGGAATCAGTTAAGTACTTGGTTACTGGCAACTGGGGAAGTATGCAAAAGAACTTTAGAAGACTTGTGAACAAAATGTAATTAAAATATAAAAATAAAAAATACAAACAATTTTTCTACACGAATTCTATCAAGTTCAAGATACTTTTTAAAACAATGATACTAGCCATTTAGAACTTAGTTCATCCTCAAAGAAATTAGGGTCTTGGGAGTGCAATATTTTTTACATTTATTAACTAAAGAAAAAAGACTGTTGCATGCAAATTTTTTAAGATTACAAAATAAAATCAGAAGGAGTAAAATATAACCATAGAGGGCTAATAATTTCTCATTAAAAGTCTCAAAAAATTCCCCTTGTTTGATGAGAGAATAAGCAAGAACATTGTCATGGTATAGACATAATTTACTATAATTCTATGATAAAGCTTTTCCAGGGTTTTTTTTCTACTAAGGCATTGACTGTCTTAAAACACTCCCCTCATATTAGTAGATATTATTGTTCACTAGTCGACGAGCAAAATGCTTTGAGCATTTTACAAAACCATTGCCATGACATTTGCTCTTGTTCAGTCAACTTTTGCTTTGACTGGACTACTTCCACCTTTTGATAGCCATGATTTGTCCTCAGGAACATACTGATTAAGCTGTTTTCTATCTCCTATTAGAATTCTTCGAAGAAATTCTTCGGGATCTTGATCCCACTTGTTTAAAATTCCCATTGAAAGTGCTGCCTTTGTTTGCAGTTAATCTGGGTGCAACAATTTTTGCACCCAATGAGTAGAAAATTTGCTCAACTTTAATTTTTTTGTCAAAGTTGTGTAGGCTGAGCCTAGTGAGATGTCTGTTGTTTTAACTATTGCTTCTGCTGTTAGATGTTAGTCCTCTTTAATTAGGGCACAAATAAGATTAATTTTGTTTCTTACAAGCTGATGTAGATATTTTGCTGCTGCAGGCATCATCTTCAGCATTTTCTTGTCCCTCCTTTACATATTCCAAAGAAGTCACCCAGAGGTTGGGCAGGGAAAGACATTAGTTTATTAGAATTTACTGGAGACACCAATGGCAGCCAATAAATAATCCGCCCAGGAAGCTCTGATGGTGGTTGTTCAGTGAAGAAAGACTCTACACTGTGGTATAGTATATAGCAAGCAGTTTTCTGGTCAAACAAGTTAATTATTCAACTTGCTACATGGTGGTTACTATCACAGTGAGTAAGGGTGCCACCCACAATGTTCTCAGCTCTGCTCAATTATTTGCACCCAGTGATTCATTACTGGGAATATGTATATCCTGCAGAGACAATCCTTGATCTAGGCTGCTCCTGAGGGAGAGGCAGAAAGAAAACAGAGTCAATGTCCAGATAATTATTTCACAGGGTAGTTATGTAGAATAAGAGTCTATGAACAGGCAAGGTGGTTCATGCCTGTAATTCCAGCACTTTGAAGGCCAAGGTGGGAGAATTGCTTGAGCCCAGGAGTTTGAGACCAGCTTAGGCAACATAGCAAGACCTTGTTTCTACAAAAAAAAAATTATTTTTAATTTTAAAAAATAGCCAGGTATAGTGGCGCTTACCTGTAGTCCCATCTACTTGGGAGGCTAAAGTGGAAGGATCACCTGAGCCCAGGATGTCAAGGCTGCATTGAGTCGTAATCATGTCACTGCAATCCTGCCTGGACGACAGAGATACCCTGACTCCAAAATAAATAAATAAATAAATAAAAGGTAAAGAAAGAAATAGAAGCCTAATATTTCTAATAGATTGTCTTATTTTTAGGCACTATTAACTGGCTTTTTATTTTAAACAAGTTCAGATAAGCAGAATGTACATTAGAAATGGACAGAATAGGAGTTTACATATTCAAATAACAGCATATTGTAGAGACCAAGGGAATCTTCCCTTTCATCCTCTAAAGGTTCACCGAAAAATCAACTCACAAAGGGTAGATTGGAAGAAAGGCATACAAATTTTATTAGCATGTACAAGGGAAGAACTACAGAGTGATTACCCATGCCTCAAGGGGGTTCAGAAGCTTATATACCATCCTGGCAAAACAAGTTATGGAAGCCAGGATAAGATGGATTCTGTTGAATATCAATAAAGGATTACTAAGGAGAATGAATGGGTCAGGGAACAGAGATTAGCTTATAAATAGTTTTCTTTGGAATTTGAATGAACCTGAGAGACAAGCCTTATCTTGTGAAAGGGTCTGTTCAGGTGTCCTTCCATCCTTGGTCTTACAGAGAGGGAAAGAAAAAACAATTGTTCCCCTTGGTTGAGTCTGGGTCTTAGGCAGATAAAGGAACTTTAACTTCATCCTGTGCTTTGAGAGAGATGGTGGGGGACATAGGAAGGTCAGAGAGACCTTGAGGCTTTTTCAGTGCAGTACGTCAACATGTTTTGAGGTATCTGTTTCTGAGTCCCAAAAGTGTCAATAACACAGAGTCATTGTGTGTTATACATACAATTATAATCTATTGAATTATTTAATCAGACTTTTCTCTACTGTGAGTCACATCTTCTAGGATTTGGCAGTGGCTTAAGGCTCAAATAAAATACAGTTCTATGTGGGCTTTGACTTGCTTTGCAATCACAGTACCTTACCTCAAGAATGCTGCATCTCTCATTCTCTGTCCCAGGACAATTTGTGGTGGCTGCTACATATTCACATGTGTTTTAGAATTTCAAGGGTACATCTCTAAAGATAACACTGAATTAACTTGAGGGAAGACTTCACGGATAAACGTTTTTCTCTTTTATTCTTCAGGTGAACAATTTTAGGGTACAATCTCTACAGCTCTTCAGAAGGTTGTGATAGGATTGATTCACAGTTTTCCAGCATAGGGAGCACAACTCAATACCATAATTGGCATCATCTCTCCCTCTTGACCTCTTTCACGCTCTTCAATCCTTGACTGAGGTTATATTGTAAATTATCTTTCTCAATAATTTATTTTAGGTGGGCACAGTGGTTTATGCCTGTAATTCCAGCATTTTAGGAAGCAGAGACAGAAGAATTGCTTGAACCTAGGAGGTGCAGACCAGCCTAAGCAATATAATGAGACCTTGTCTCTACACACACACACACACACAAAGCTGGCTGTGGTGCACACCTAAAATCTAAGTTACTTGGGAGACTGAGGTGGAAGAATCAATTAAGTCCAGTAAATTGAGACTATGGTGGGCTGAGAACATAAAACTGCACCCTAGCCTGGGCAACAGAGTGAACCTTGACTCAAAAAAGGAAAAAAGAGTGAAAAATAACTCATGAAATACAAGGAAAAAAATAATAACTTGTTTTACATTTTGCTTTCTGGGCAGAGTAGACCTAAGCTAAGAAAATTCATTTTCATTATTAAAATATTATATCAAAATATAAAAAGTATTCAAGAATACTGAAATGTGAAAGGATCCTATAATCCTGTAATCCCGTAATACAGTGATAATTACTATTACCTGTTTTTTTTCTATGCAATTTATTAGTTCATTATTAATATTTTCCTGGTGTATAACATAATATTCTATAACATGTAGAAACATTTGGATTTTATTAAAAATTGGGTTAAAATCCATATTATAAAAATCTTGTACATATTCTTGATGCCAGGTGGTATGAAGTATTGTTGGTCTGTGGCTTCTTTAGCTTTGCTTCAGAAAGGGATTTCAGAACAAACCCAAAGTATAGTTTAAGAAGTAATTTATTAGAAAGAAAAGAAACCCACTCAAGGAAAAACACGGGTGCCTTAAGAAAAAGAACATGTGCTTGCCTTTGACAAGAAACTGCATATACTTTTACGATGATGATTAAGCAAGCTATGAGCTAAGAGTAGAAGATGGCAAATATTTGGTCCTGAGTTTTGACTACCATCTCTCAATCTTTTAAGATCACAAAGACCTTATAAATGATAACAGTCATTATCTAACTAGATTTTGCTTTTCTTAGAACATCATGTCAGTGTTTGGGGTAATTTCCTATTGTTTCTGTGATTTATTGCACTGGTAGATCCACTTTCCAATCCACAAGGTGGTCAGGTCTGATAAGCCTGGTCTGTCTGGTGGAGGCCATATACAGATAAGAAAGATGTTTTAATGCTCACCCTGTTCTAAAGTAGACATGCCTAACTACTTCTAAACTATGTTAACTATGCTTGCCTCAATTCTTAGCATATATATATATATATATGTATATATATAATTTTTTTTTTTTTACTTGGAGTCTCACTCTGTCACCCAGAATGGAGTGCAGTGGCATGCTCCTGGCCACCGCAGCCTAGACCTGCTGGGCTCCAGCGATCCTTCCGCCTCGCCTCAGCCTTCCAAGTAGCTGGAACAACAGGCGCGCGCTACCACGCCCAGCTAATTTTTGATTTATTGTAGAGATGAGGTCTTGCCAAGTTGCCCAGGCGGGTCTCAAACCCGTGGGCTCAGGCAATCCACTCACCTCAGCCTCCCAAAGCTCTGGGATTACAGGTTGAGCCACCGAGCCCGGCTCTTAGCATATATTTTTAAGTATTCAGTATTTGGTCAAGGTAGATCCTATATGAGTTCTTATGCATGTTGCAAAATAGATGTTCTCTTGAAATGTATTAATTTATCTCCATCTGAAATTTATAAAGGGACTCATTTAAGCCTTTGTTTGCCAATGTTGAGTATTATATTTCATTTTTAACTATTTATGAATCATAAAATAACATTTCATTGATTTAATTTGAATAGCTGTACAAATGAAACTATTTTTGAATATGCTTTGTGAGCATTTCTTTTTTTTTATGGTATTATGGGGTACAGTTAGGGGTTAGGCATTTCAATGTTTCCTTTTCCAATTTATTTCAGTTTAGCATGTTCAATTTTTCTCTTATTGTTATAATTAAAATTGTCTTAACTAAAATAATCAGCACATCTCATATTAGTTTCAATTTGATTTTATGCTTATTTATTTTATTTCTTTCTTTTTTTTCTTTCTTTCTTTCTTTTTTTTTTTTTTTTTTGAGCCCATGTCTCACTTTGTTGCCCAGGCTGGAGTGCAGTGGGATGCTCACAGCCACCACAGCCTCAACCTGCTGGGTTCAGGCAGTCCTTCAGCCTCAACCTTCCAACTAGCTGGAACTACAGGTGTGTGCTACCATGCCCAGCTAATTTTTTTATTTATTGTAGAGACCAGGTCTCATCAAGTGCCCAGGCTGATCTTGAACTTCTTAGCTCATACGATATTTCTTAATCTCAGGTCTTGCACAAAATTAGACTAGAATCTCTCTACCCTTTTCCTCCCATTGATTAAAAAAAAATGCAAATTCCTCTGCTGCCCAACTGCTGTGTATGTGTGTGTACTCTATAAGCAAATGTTCTTCATTTCCCTTTAATATTCAACTTCATGAAAGAAACAGAACAAATAGACTATAGTACTACAAGGTGAGGACTAGAATATGCTTGTGATTCTCCCTATTCCCTTTCTATTTCAGATTTCATAACATGGAAGTATTCCTTCTAAATTTTGCAGTGCATTTTTTTAAATTCTAATCTTACCTCCTTCCAATTGGGTTTTCAGATATTTCTAGTGTAACTGTCATCGTTCTATATTAAGATCTCCAGTCTACCACTTTCTATGTGTCCTCTCAATTCATTAGCCTTTTTTCTCACTCTGTCATTTCCTCCTTCCAAAGCTTAAAATCCTAAGTCAATTATTGCAACTCTTTTTTACAACACACGAACTTTATTTACTCTCTTCTTCTGTTGCCTCAACAGTCAAAAGCTTAACCTTGAATGAATACAATTCTCCTTTTAATTTTAGTTTTTTTTTTGCCTGTATCAAAGGCATCAAACAGTACTGGAATAAGGCACACAAAAGTCAAGCATACACTGTAACCCTATATCATCATCCTTTGCAATCTTAGTATGAGTCTGTGCATAATTCATATATTAACCATCAACCATAACCACTTCAAACCATCTCCAGTTTCCTCAAATGTCTGAACCTTCTTTGTGTTTCCTGTCAGATCCTTGTACTTTGCAATAAAAATAGAAGTCATCAATCTACCACCATGCAAATTTACCCAGGTCTGTGCCGTTCCTGCTCTTTCTTGCTAAATTGGAAGGGTTTTCTCTACCCCTACTGAGAATAAATCCTTTTTTTGGGTTCTTTAACTACTTTTTTCAAGATCCTTTTTATTAACTTTTAAACTGCCCTAAAAATCTTTCATTTAAAAAAAAAACCTCTCCAATTTATTTCCTTTATTTCTTTTTTTTTTTTTTTCTGGCTACTACCTGGTTCCTTTACCTCTTAGTCATCTGTTTTAATTTCTTTATTGTTCATTGTGTCTTCATTTTATCAATTCTAATAATTCTAATGTTACCAGTAGCCTTTCCATTGCTAAATGCAATGGGCATAACTTAATCTTTATAGTGAAACCTCTTGTTTTAATGTCCAACTCTTTTAGACTCTATTTCTCTCATAAGAGCACCTATTTACTGCAAAGAATTTTTACTGTGATACTTAATTGGAGTTGATGTTACCCTAAAATCCTACTTATAAACAGACTTACCAAGTTATAATATATTATGCATGTTGCTCAGTGACTGGGCAAAGAACAAACACTCGATTCAAGTGAAGTCAGTCATAAGACCCTTTGCTTTTTTGTGAAGTTACTTCCCACATTAACTCCTTTGGAAAATAATAAAAACTACACCAAAAGTGGTTTAAAATAATTGCTACTGAACTTTCATAGAAGGAATTAAATATACAATCTTTATATTCTTTACATTAATACAGCAAGATCCTAATTGGGGACAGCTAGAGAAAAAACAACCATGGCTACCTTAGAAAGCAAATTGTCTGTAGTGAGAGGGTGCATGTTCACTTGGTTGGTGTATCTTGCAGAGTCCAGTAGTAGAGAGTCTGGTCTTGATCTTCCATGGTTAATGTTTGGTCACAATGTTTTATAAACTTTATGTTAGCCACAGGTTTATTAATTCATCTGTTTGTCTATTTGCTGCAGGTAGTTAAGTTCATCACTCATTCCAATGATATGAAATGCTTATTCTTATTTTCATTGTGACTCTTTCATTTTCTGTCCATCTTCCTATCTATTTGAGTAAAAGCAGATCCTGTGTTACTAACTATCTGCCACCCTAACTTATATTTCTCTATTACATATATAAGTTTTCTTCATTTGTATTACTAGCAGTAATTATTATTATTATCTTTATTTATCTCCATACATGAGCCAAGTCTGGGGCAAAACACTTTATTTGCATTCTATATACTATTCTCCCCTGAAAATTTCAAAATTACAATTATATACCCATTTTACTAGGAAACAAACTGAGTTTCAATAAGATTACGTGAATGACAGGGATCTCAAAACTGCTTAGTAGTGCAGAGGGATTGATGTCAGATTCTCTTCTCCAAAATTGATGCAATTTCCATTATGTGATGCTGAATTCTTTTTAATCATTTTTATACATATGTCCTAGTACACATATGCCACACTCTCTTTTTAGAACTTATATTATTCTTTTGCAAATCGGATGCTATACTTACTCATGGATAGACTTTTATATAGAAAACAAATCAGGAAGCAGGCAGCAGACACTCTTGATGTTGTCCTGCCTGCTGTACTCTTCACAGCGTATATTTCCTTTTATAAACCTACCTTAAAAAATAAATAAATAATAAAAAGAAAACAAATCAGAAAATACAAGTGTAGAGCATAAAGCAGTAATAATATACATACATTTACTGACAAATTTAAATGTTACTTATGTTTTAATTTACTTAAATTTATTTTAATTTTTGTTTGTTATATTTACTTACTACTTGTTTTCAGTAATTGAAAATCAGAAAATTCCACTTTTTTAGTTTTAAATAATTGCAATAAATTTTTATTTATTACTAAATTTTCTTCTCATAGCTAAACATTTTCATAAACACTCATATCTTTCTAGACATTTTTTTCTTTTTTTTTTTTTGAAGTCAGCTTTGTAATATAGTACATTTTAAATTCCAGAAAAAAACAAATAAAACTTAGTCCTGTTTCCAGGGACAGACAGATTCATGTTGCGTTAATTTTGATAGAATAGAATATTTAATTACAAAGTGATATGTGACCTTTGGAAACAGCAATTAAAGTTAATTTGACATGGTTAGTAAACCAAACAGAAAAGGATGAATTGAGTGTAAAGAACTCCTTTTCCAAGATTAAACACATACAGGTATTGTTAGGAATGATATTTAATCATTCCTAGAATTGAAGTGACTTATACATGAGAAACTTTAAAGTAAGTGATATGTTAAATGTTCCTTTTATTTGTATAAATGGCTGGTTTAATTAAATTCCAATAAATAAAAATACAAAAAGAAGTAATTGCATTGCACAGGATACACTTATGTTAGGATAGACCCAAGAGATTTTGTTTATAGAACCCAGAATTCAAACATTAGCTGTATTCCTTCCATTAATTTGATGTGGGAATAATTGGAGACTTAGCTGATAAAGACTCCAGAATACATAGTCTAAAATGATGCATCTTTATTAGGTTTTTTTTTTTGGAGCTCAGAAAACAATATCCCAAATTATGGTGTTATAACATATGAACTAAACGAGCATCCTCAAGCTCTCTCTGACCACCTTCCTCACCTCTCCTGTCTTTCAACCCGTTGTCTGTCTCAAAACAGAGGTCTCTGGTAATTCCTTGTCTGTATAAAGACTGAACTCACCAAGCAGAACACAATCGCCTTCTATCCTCTTCCTGAAATCTCAATATCTATCCAAGAAAAAGAAAACTGAGAAATGCCACTATATCTGGATAGACTTTTTCAAAAGATAATGTTTGCTTTCTGGGCTCATTCAAATTCCAAAGAGAATCATTTACATGTTAATTTCTGTCTCCCAATTCCATTCATTCTCTCTAATAATCATTTACTATCCCTCAAGAATTATCTAAATTTTCTGTCTCCTCCCCTATGAAGAAGGATATATAAGTATCTATACCACATTGTATTATTGGGTATTCACGCTTCTGTGATTCTCCATGGTAAGCATGCTAAATAAATCTAGTAATGTGTCTATTGTCTGTTCATTTTCAGCCCACCTTCAAAGGGCCAAGAAGTTTTCTGTTGGTTTCTACAATTTCCATCTTTTTGTGTGTGTATCTCATTTGATAAGCCTGTTTGTTTATCTGCTTACTTTAGACAGATTTTAAAGGATTCCAAATAAGCAAATTGCGATTAAAACTAGAAAACAAAACAAACCAAAAACTCCTACTATCTCAAGGGAAGGAATCTTTTCCCTTCAGGTTTGCAGAAGTCAATTACAGTGGCCCCATTAAAGTTTTAGAAAATGAAAAAAATGTAAAAAAAATTGCTGGCAATCATGTTATGCAACCTTATAAGAAGCTCAAGATGTGGGTGGAGTTGAGAATAGAAAGTCATGTCATCTTTCCTGCTCTATCGTTTCATCTTTTTGTACACAAAACCAGGAAACACTTGAGTTTTCTAAGACATCATTTTATTGCTTTCTTGTACTATTCAAAATGCAGACATTGACTACATATTTTAGTAAATGAAAAGACCTAAGGCATTTTTTTGTAAATTCATGGCCAGTGTTAATTCAAGTCAACTACTTTTTAAAAATCAAAGACCACAGAATAATTTTTAAGTCAAAATGAATGAGGTTAGATATCAGTTCTTGAAAACTGAGATAAAACTTGCATTTCCTATATGAGTTTGGCTACTATGTTTGTCAGTTTGTTTATATCAAGTTTAACAATGCAATTCAGGTAAGTAAATTATGAATAAAATTCAGTTTAAACTTGATAGATGCAATTATTCCCAAACTTTTGCTGCCAAGAAGATATTTAATTATGTTATACCAGAAATGCCAAGTCACTCCCCAGGAGAGGATCGGATTTACTTGGAGTGTGTGGATAAATAGCTTTTCCCAACAAAGGAATCAGATGATACACTTATGTCTGTCATTGCCATAGAAGAGGTAATATAGATTACAACACAAAGTAAAAAGCCCCTAACAGCCTTTAGTTGGATGAGTAAGATGCTATTTGCAAAACGAAACAAAACAGAAAGCTCTTCACAGAGTATAATTTAAAAGTTTCACTTTAACTCTCATAGTCACTATGAATATATTAGTAGCATCTATGAGAAAAAAAAACAGCTACTATTACAGGGTGAAGCACTGTGGATCAAGGAACTTTGTTAAAGACTGACAGGAGAGCAACAGCAAAACTTAAGCAGTAAAAGGGAATAGGACAAGTCAACCACAAAAATGACAACTTAGCAACTGAAAGCTGATAGTGTTTATGGTTCATGCTATAAAAAAATACAAAGTTACGTGATTCTCATTGTAGAGTACTGGTCTATTCCATTTCCAGAAATCACATTTTTTTTCTTCAAATATTCCATGTTTTTTATTTCAAGTTTTGTTGCCTACAGAACACTGGTCAAGAGTAGTAAAGATAAAAAGAAAAAGGGAATCAGGTGGTGCTAGTGACAGTATGGAGAAATGCACACTCACACTGCTAGAGGTAACTTGACAATATATGAAAATAAAGTTTTCAAATCCTCTGATAGAAAAATTCTGCTTCTGGAAGTGTTCCTAGAAATAGTGAGACTAGGAACACATATTTATATATCAGGATATTCATTGTAATTTTCAGTTATGAAGAAATGATTATAATGGTTAATTTTATGTTAACTTGACTGGGCCACACGAGATGTTCAGATATTTGATTAAACATTATTCTGGGTGTGTTTGTGAAGGTGTTTCTGGATGAGATTAATATTTGTATAGGTAGACTGGGGAAAGCAAATTGTCCTCCCCAATGTGAGTGGGTTTCACCCAATCTGTTGAAAGTCTAAATGAAACAAAAAGGCTGAGCTGAGTAAGGGAGAATTCACTTTTAAAGTGAATGCTGCCTCTCTTGGAGTTGGGACATTGATCTTTTTTTGTCTTTGGACTAAGTCCTGGACTGAAACTGGAACTTACCCCATTGGCTCTCCTGGTTCTCAAGGAGAGCCAAGCCTTGTGGTATGTTTGGATTTGGACTTAGACTTGAACTAGAACTATACTATTGGCTCCCCTGGGAATGGTGCAGATCTTAAAACTTTCAGCCTTTATGATCATATGAGCTAATTTCTTATAATTGCTCTCTCTCTCTCTGTTTTTTTTTCTCTCTCTGTTTCTCTAGTATCTATTAATCTACAAAGATAATGGATCTAAAACAGGTAATGTGTTTAAAGTTTACATTGATTAGCACAAACTTTCAGGAAATCTAAAATTAAACCCTGCCTTCAGACAGTCCATGTAGTATAGTATATTCTATTTGGAATCATACTATTAAAATAGCACTTTACGTAAAACACACTGGTTTTTAGTGATGTAAGCTTTTACATTACTTCCCGAAGTATTTTCAGCATTACATTTGGTTGACAAATTTTATGCCAGCTGTCGTGGATTAAATATCACCTGGAATTTGTTACTCTCTCCAGAGAGGTACAGTTTAATTCTTCATCCCATTGAATCCAGACTGCACCTGTGTCTTCTGTGACTCATAGAGCTAATAATATGCCAGTTCTGGGCTTACTCTGTATGCAGCTTCTGTACTATTCTCATGGAATGTTGTTGCCATGGTTTCAGGAAGCCACATGGACAGACCCTAAAGGCAGGCAATTGAGATCCCCTCTTAAGCATCCCCTCTAAGTTCCCAGCTAAAGCCAAAGCCATCTTCAAGTCAATCTTCCAGTTTCACTTGAACCTCCCTAAGATAGATCACACAGAGCAAGAATGAGTTATCCCCTCTGAGTCCTGTCTAAGTTGCAAAACCAAATTCATGAACAAATAAGTGATTATTTTTCTCAACATAAGCCTGTAGTTTTTAAACTGTACACTGAGACACCATGTGGTGTTATAATAAACCCTTCAGGGGGGTGCTCTAATAAATCCTTCAGGGGTTCCATGGGATATTTTAAAGTTTAGACAGAAGCACAACAGTACTTGACATCTGTCAGATACCATATGATTTGCGAATGTCTTGTAGTTCACAGTTTCTGCAATAGAAAGGACTACAATTTTTTTAGAGACATCGTATCTTCACCAACTGGATTTTCAGCAATTCCAGGGAGAAAATCAAGTTCTCTGCAAAAATCAATATGGAACAGAAAATGAGGGTGGTGGTGTCCAATATGATTCTCAGGTTTGGAGATTAGACTGTGTTTGGTGCAATTAGACATCCCATTTGTAAATGACTGTGATTATCTAAGAATAATATAATTTTTCCTCTATTTTATGTTTATTATTTTTTAAATGGCATTATTAGGACATAAACACTTATTAAGTTTTGTGCTCTTCTATTCATAATAGCAAAGACATGAAGCCAATTTAAGTATTCATCAGTGGATGAATGAATAAAGAAAATGTGGTACATATACACAGTGGAATATTACTCAACTATAAAAAAATAAAATCATATCTTTTGCAGGAAGATGGGTAGAAGTGGAGGTCATTATCTTAAGTGAAATAACTCAGAAAGTCAAATATCCTATTTTCTCACTTAAAAGTGGGAGCTAAGCCGGGCTCGGTGGCTCAGCCTGTAAAACCGCGCCTTGGGAGGCTGAGGTGAGTGGATTGCCTGAGCCCGCAGGTTCAAGACCCGCCTGGGCAAATTGGTGAGACCTCATCTCTACAATAATCAAAAAAAATTAGCCGGGCGTGGTAGCGCGCGCCTGCAGTTTCAGCTACTCGGAAGGCTGAGGCAGAGGGATCGCCGGAGCCCAGCAGGTCGAGGCTGCGGTGGCCCGGAGCAGCCACTGAACTTCAGTCTGGGCGACGGAGGGAGACTCCAACTCAAAAAAAAAAAAAAAAAGTGGGAGCTAAATAATATGTACGCATGGACACAGAGTGAGAAATGGTAAACACTGGAGACTCAGAAAGGTGGTAGGTTGAAAGGGAGGTAAAGAATGATAAATTACTTAATGAGTACAGTGCGTATTTGGGTGATGATTTCGTTTAAAGTCCAGACTCCACCACTACATAATATAAATATGGAACAAAACTGTACTTGTCCCCCTTAAATATATACCAAAAAGAAAATTATGTGCTTCTAACTTCTTAATAAACAGAACTTTTTTTTTTTTTTTCCTGAGGGATGCTATAAAAAAAAATTACTGAGACACTAAAGGAAAAAGTTGGAAAACTATTCTGTAAGTCCTTAGAGAATACTATTTGATCCACAAAAGAAATACTTAATTTCCTGTGAAAATGTTTATGATAAAACTATTTAGTTAAAAATAGTGAAAAATGTTGTATATAATATATAATGCTATAGTATAATCTGGTTTTTATGTCCATCAAGTACATATAAATGTAGATATATAGAGAGAGAACAGAAAATCCATATGGAACAGAAAATGAGGGTGGTGGTGTCTAATATGATTCTAAGGTTTGGGGATTAGACTGTGTGTGTGTGTATACATATATTCATTTTAAATACAGGGATTGAAAAGTATACCTGAATGTTAGTAGTATTCATTCCTAGTTAATGAATTTATGGACTATAGAAAGGTACAATTTTCAGACTCTGGTATCAAATTGTCTCTCTAGATTCTATTAATGACTATCCTCAGTATCTTGAATGTAACCTTGCTGTGTTTTAGTTTCTTCGTCTATAAAATGGATACTCATGAACCACTTTTGGGAATAAACTTTTGGTTATGATAAGTAGAACAGAATTCAATAAATGTCAACGATGACAACCATGGTGATTACTTATTGTGATTCTTTATATTTCATAAAATTAGTTACTTTACAGTGATAAACATCATTGGAAACTTTCAAACAGAGGTATTTATGGTACTCTTGTCTGAACTACATACAAATGTTTTCTTTCAATTTCTTTTCTATTTCTTTCTCTTCCCCATTCTCCAGGATCCTGATCTTGTTTCCAAAAGCTTATGAAAATACAGTGGGGCATCACATGGTAAACTCTACTGAAATTGCACATTCCAGAAGCCACACTGAATTGAGACCGTTATAGTCAGGGATTTTCTCTGATAGTACATTGAGAAAGAAATGGAATAAAAATTTACGATGGGTCTAGAATTTAGTCAGAGACATTTAGTTCAAAGCATCAGTTCTAACTGCACATGGGACAATTTTGCAGGGGTGGTTCAAAGGTGAAACAAGATGTGGTACCAAAAATGAGTCATATCAAGTGCTCTGGACTGAGAGTGTGAATAGTGAGGGGATGCAGGTGTCTTGTTCTCATTTGTGCTGTTTGTTTTCAAGTGGGTTTGTGTGTGCATGCATGTGTGCGTGTGTGTGTCAGGTATGGAGTTCTCCATTTAAACAATGTGGGAATGCTCCTCCTTTCTTTATGATTGTCATGTGGGATTCTTGTACATGTAAATTCAAGTAGACTAGGGTTAGTTAATGCATTTGAGAACATCTGTGTATTAAAATGCCCTGAAAAAAAAATACCTTTCAGTCTTATTATGTGGCATATCCACTTAGAAGTGATGACTTAGAAGTGTGGCATGAGAGTTGACTTCAGCTGCCAAATGTTGAACATGACACACACACGTGCATGCACACACACACACACACACACACACACACACACACATGGTTAATCAATATATCAGAAAAAAATTGAAATTTTTCTTCACTTGAATATAAAGTGATAGTGAAATTTCCTCTATATGATATAAACTTTTCAATGATTTATTTAAGTAAAATAAGAATTCAACTATATATAATGCCCAGATGTGGCATAAACATAAATATTGATATAGGACTAACTAAAGTTTGGGAACCATTGCATTGAGAGTGGATTTGACAAATTATACAGAGGCACAGGATCGTTGAAGAAATGAATAAAACTATGCCCCAAATGCTTTGTTAGAGGGGTAAAATAGCCTTGTTCTACGCCCTGTAACTTCGTGTCCTTAATTTACCAAAAATACCTTGTGTTCCTTGCATTTGACATGTGATATTGTGAATGTGTCACAGTAAAGGCCAGTTTCTGATGGGTGATCTTTTCCAGATGACTGGCAAGGGCACCAGGGGGTTCCACTACAGCTTGCATCAGTCAACTAAGGGCGCACATATTCCTGCTGCTCGTCTAATGAACATTCCACATGCTGATAAATACATCCCCTTTCCATGAAAATACATTTCCAACATGAATTGCTAGTTGTCATGGGAAGAGTAGCTCTCAATACATACACAATCTGCCATTTTACAATTAGACTAACATAGGGAGAAATAGAGGTCCTTTCTCGAAGAATCGATTTTAGTTATTAAACAGCTGTTTTATTATTCTCAACAATGATAAAATCGACTTTCAAACAAAAAAACTCTTTTATGCATAACTAAAAGTTCTGAGCTTTATGTAAGGAAAAGAAATAGTGAAACTGAAAGAAAATAATACAAATGTTTGTGGATTCGTTTGGAAATCAGAACTATTTATCTTTCCAGAATAAATTTATGCATAATATTAGACATTTCTAATAGTTCTCATATTTATTGTAACTTCAAATTTCATTTCTTATTAAGTAACATTATTAAGTAATGTCTATTTAATAAGCCCCCATGAAACAGTCAAGATAATTAGAAACTTTATATCATAAGAGCTTAGAATAAAGATTAATTTCAAAATAATTAGAAACTATATCTCATAAGTTCTATGTCTATGTTGGCTAAAA
Organism: Tarsius wallacei; assembly: GCA_963574415.1. Classification (NCBI taxonomy): domain Eukaryota; kingdom Metazoa; phylum Chordata; class Mammalia; order Primates; family Tarsiidae; genus Tarsius; species Tarsius wallacei. Next base: position 33,031 of record CAUYQG010185217.1, read on the forward strand.
TAAAATAGAGCATGCCATAATTCTTCAGGTGTTTCTTAGAAAAATGTTAGTTTCTACATGGGAAATGGTTTAGTAAAGTTTATCCACAGGTAGAAATTGATCCTCTCTCAGTGTTTTACACAGTCTTTATGTCAATAAGAAAAAACAATATTTTTCTTAGCAATAATTGTTTTATTAAAAAAATAAAATTTTTTATGTTAGCATAAATTCTTGAAAGTTGATTAAAACATAAAAAAATCATTTGGGTAGTCTATTAACAAAATAGATACTATCTACTTTAACATTCTTGCATAAACCCAGTTAGCATCTTTATGACAAAGCAGTTTTGAAGTGTCACAAAGTCATACATGTTCTTAAAAAAATAACACTCATTTGTATCAGAAATACTCATTTAGAAATAATAGACGATTAGTATAGGACTAAAGCTGCATTATCATTTCTTTGTGTGATAGAAAAATGTTTTAAATATAGAAATGTCATTAATTTGTAAAATCTCTTAAGCTCTACCCCCACCCCACCCAATGCTACTGGTTTCTTCAAAGGAATGAAATGCTTTATCTTCTTGACAGAACAAATTGACTGGAAAATTACATAACTCCCTCAGCAGATGTTCTTTCTCACTTTGTTTGGGAATTTATATCATTGTAGAGTTCCAAGATACATGCAGAGATATGTTTGAAGAACAATCAATGCATGAACAGTGTACTACAATGTATGCAAGAAACACTAGTTATTCTTTGGTTGTGTAGTCAAGTACAACTTGAACTATAAACCCTAATACTATTTTATAATGTTTTAAAATTACTAAACATCTAAGAGATTGAAGCTATGCAACTTAGCTCTACAAAAACAGAGCATTTTTCTACTCAAGTAAAACCCTAAGGTTCAAATTGCTAGGAATGTGTTTGTCATAATGAATAAATCTTAGAGTCAAGTATGTCAGGCCACAACGAATAGGAAAATGAGGCCCATTTTGACTTTCTATCCCCTGTGTCATCTCTCTAACAGCGTAGCATACTCATGGCATCTTCAAAATTATATTGCACACCATTGAGTGGAGCATCTGTATAACAAATAGAATAGACATCCATCTCTCTGTGAACAGTATACTCCAACTTACTGTCACTTAATGCCAAATGACATCCATCTATATAGTCTATCTCTCTGTCTAATATGGTATACTTATCATTGTATTTCATCCATTTATTTTTTAGGCTTTCCAAAATCATTTTTTGTCATGCAGTTAAAAATAAGAAAAAGTAATGAAACCAGCTCTTCATATAAGTATACTATGTTGGTCGATACATCAATCATAAAAAACTTTTCAAAGTACATGTTTACAGTCTAACACTTCTCAAATTTTTAACAACTTTATGGAATACACTGGTATTTTACCTAAAGAGATAATATTTAGAGTGGAAAGGGTGCAAACCACTTTAGAATTGGGAGAAATGTTTTAATAAAAATTGTATCAATTGCCAGGCTCGGTGGCTCAGCCTGTAATCCCGCGCCTTGGGAGGCTGAGGTGAGTGGATTGCCTGAGCCCGCGGGTTCGAGACCCGCCTGGGCAACTTGGAGAGACCTCACCTCTACAATAAATCAAAAATTAGCCGGGCGTGGTAGCGCGCGCCTGTAGTTCCAGCTACTCGGAAGGATCGCCGGAGCCCAGCGGGTCGAGGCTGTGGTGGCCGGGAGCGGCCACTGCCCTCCAGTCTGGGCGACAGAGTGAGACTCCAACTCAAAAAAAATAAAAATTAAAAATTAAAAAATTCTATAAATTATAGTAAATCAGGAAAAGAAAATCCAGGTTAATATTGGTATAATCTGAAATGATTGTCATAGTAACACAATTCAAAGACAGGCAACTGTTCCATAAGATTAACTTTCATTATATAAGCCAAGTTTCTACTGAAGTATAGATTATGAATCATAAAGTCACATTTCATAGAAATTATCACTTTCAAAAAAAAGGAAATATCAGTTAGAATTTGCTAGCTCAATCCAAATAGGTTTTCTTATAACTAATTAAGATTTATATTTTGGTGATCTTTTCCAAATATTTGACATTAGGCACAACAAGAAAAAGTAATTTTCTTTTTACTATTTTTTTCTTACTTAAGTGAGTCAGCATTTGCATTGATGGACTAAACCTGCCTCCAAAATACTTCAATTCTACTACAAGCATTTTCATTAATCAAATGTTTTACTGTACAAGTCATTCTCTAGATGCAGTCCACTCCATCTGTAAAATTATGAATATTTCTAGTTCCTACTGAACATCCATTTGACACAGTAGAAGAGAAGTTTGGAGAGGTCAGCAGAAAGGGTCTTTGGGAAGGTTCAAAACTCATACTCTCGAATCTGGATTTTATCCTATGTACGTGGTACTTAATGTTTCAACCACAGCAGCAACACCAATTGTCAATATTTCAAGGCTAGACATTTAAAGAATATCGAACAAGCAAAATTAACTTCTAAACATTCTGGTCACCAAGTAATAGTTGCAAAAAAAGTAATTTTTACATCTGGCATGATGTTATGAAATAGGTTATAGGGAAAAGAAAAGCTGGAAAAAGTATATAGAAAATAGATTGCTTCTTTGATTTCTACTTTATTTCCCATGATGATAAAGATTTTCTTGAAATGACTTTTTTGTTTTTATTTTTGTTTTGTTTTGTTTGTATTTCCCTAAAGAACAACATCCTAGTAATCTCAGGCTACTGTTATAAAATTCCATAGACAGGGTGGCTTAAACAACAGATTTATTTTCTTACAGTCCTAAAGACTGGAAGTTAAAGATCAAGGTGTCAGCAAGATCCATGTCTAGTGAGGCCTCTCTCATTGGGTTGCACATGACCTTTTCTTGGCACATGTGAGTGGAAGAAGAAAAAGAGACAGTGAGAAAGAGAGAGAGAGAGAGAGAGACAGAGAGAAGGAAAGAGAGAAATAGAGGGAATCTCTCTTCTTATAATATGACTAATCCTATGGGATGCAGAATTTACTCTTTTAACTTAATTTTTACCGTAATTACCTTCTAAAAACCCTTTTCCTGAAAACCATTATGTTGGGGCTTCAACATATGAATTTTGAATGGGAGGATACAATTCAATCCACCACAGCCAAATACTATATTTTTGAAATATAGATTTATAAAAAATCTGTTTTCATATGCTATAATTCTCAAAAGACAAAAACTCTTCAGCTTAAAATTTTGTGTAATTGTTAGTGTTTCTATTATTTAAAAATATATCACATTGCTCTTTTTTAATATGGAAAGGAACAGTTGAATCTGATGAGCTTATAAGAACATTCTATTGATTTGTGATGTAAGCCCTACACAAGGTAAGCTCAGTTCAGCAGTCAAGATCTTTTAAAGTCATAACCTAAATTAGGATATCTTTAGATTAGTGGCTAAATTAGCAAATAATATATACTTTTTTGTTGTTTTTATTAAGCACACTGACAGTGAATTAAATATAGTATATCACTTTTTGAATAATAGTAACAGTTGGCAAGGCTAGTCTCTATTTTCTTTTTTTTCCCCATACTCTGAGAAATTATGCAATATGAACAAAGAGTTCACACTAAATATACTAAGCATCATCATCATTATTTGGTACTGCAAACGTTTAACAATTTAGAGGCATTTAAGCCAAGGTTGGTTGTGATGAGTATTCAAATCTTGCAATGTTTTGGAAAATACTGTACCATGTAGACAAAACAAATAAAAGCAAGCAAGCAAATGGCACCATTCCCCCAAAAAGTCCAACATTGTTTGAAAATGATAATACCATATCAGAAAATGTCTGTAAATACTTACATAAATTCATACATAAATCAAACATGTAGATATTCCATTTTTGACACATTTTTGTTTTTCAATACTATTTATCTTCCATCACCAGATAAAAACAACTCAATCTAACATTATACATGTATAATCTGATATATGAAGAATGTTGTCATTTTATGGGATAAGCAACTTGTTTTGATTTTTAACAATTTGCATAGAGTGGTAATTCTTAAATTTGCAATTTTCATCAGAAACATGATAGTGTTGGGTGGAAGATACTTTTGTTTTTCCTAAAGGCAAACACCTTTAACTGTGTTTAAAAAAAAGTCCAGGAAAATGATATAAAATTACCATAAAAATAGATGTACAATCATGGTAGAACAAAACTTGTCAGACTTCATCATGAGATAAAAATGCATATTTCTAAAGTCACATGACTCTTTAAGGCTGCAGATTACTGCATGAATTTCAGGGGCAAAAAATCTTATTTTGTACTCCACTCACATACATCCTGTAACTCTGATTTAGATAACCTTATACAACTCTTTGACTTGAAAGACATTATCCATAAATTCTTTTTAAAATCAACTGATAGGATGAATATTATCAATTTGTTATGTGCTCTTTCTCTTTTAATCCACCTCTATTTCCATACTTCCATATATATGTTTGTTCAGCAAGCCTTGGTTTTGTCTGATCATCAGTCCAATTATTTACACATCATTTAAATTTTAATAACTTAAATCATAGAAATTCAAAGAATAATGGGACTGAATCGGGGTTAGTAAATATTCTCTTGTTTGAAATGTTCACAAAAAAATAATAAAATTTAACTCTCCATGGACTAACACTCATATGATATTGGTATATTTTGTAAAATCCTGGAGATGACTGCTTTCCGCCTACAGCTCCCTGGCATCAGAAACGTTAAGTGTGGCAAAGCAGCAGAGATGAATCCTTAGAAAGAGCTATAACCAAAACGCAAACAGGGACTCACCTCTTTGAAACAATAAAAACAAATGAATCAAAAGTAATATCTTTTAACCATTCAAAATCAAGTCACTATTATTGTCGCTCATATTTTAACCCCAACCAAATCCATTTGACACTTTTAACATATATGAAAATCTTTATAAGTTGACTAGTTCAGGCCGGGTGCAGTGGCTCACGCCTATAATCCCAGCACTTTGGGAGGCCAAGGTGAGAGAATGGCCTGAGCCCACAGGTTCAAGACCAGCCTGGGCAACGGTGAGACCTCATCTCTACAATAAATCAAAAAATTGGCCAGACGTGGTGGCGTGTACTTGTAGTTCCAGTTACTTGGAAGACTGAAGCAGAAGGATCATCTGAACCCAGCAGGTGAGGCTGCAGTGGCCATGAGCATGCCACTGCACTCGAGTCTGGGAGAGAGAGTGAGACTCCAACTCCAAAAAAAAAAAAAAATTGGCTAGGTCATGGTTTCTTCCTTAGGTCCTATTTTGTTTAAATCTCTCACTTTCAAAATTTCAGTTTCAGAATTTCAGAAATCCTTGGGATTTTTTTTAAAGTAAAAGGGATTGATATAGTTTAGATATTTGTTCCTTCCAAATTTTATGTTGAAATGTGATCTCCAATGTTGAGCGTGGGTTCTAGTGGGAGGTACTTGTTCATGAATGTCTTGGTGCCATCCTGGAAGTCATGAGTGATTTCTCACTCTGTTTGTTACATGAGAACTGGCTGTTAAAACGGGTATGGCATCTCACTCCTTTCACTTGCTTTCTTTCTTGCTATGTGACATACCTGGGTTTCTCCACCCTCCATTACAATTGAAAGCTTCCTGAGGCCCTACCAGAAGCAGTTGCTGGTACCATGCTTCTTGCACAGCCTACAGAACTACTGTGCCAAGTAAACTTCTTTTCTTTATAAATTACCCAACTTCAGGTGTTCCTTTATAGTGACATAAGACAGACTCATACAAGGACTCATGAATCACTACTGAGATTCCTTTACTACTATGAATTCACCACCACAATTCTCACTTCAAGTTATTTTGCAGAGTGATAAGGGCCTGGGAAAAGTAGGTGGGTTAAGGGTTTAAGATTGTATTTCAGAAAAAAGCAATATTACTTTTGTGTACTATTCTAATAACCTAAAAGAGTAAAGAAGCCACTTGAAATATGTTATTCTCAACTGCGTTAGTTCTCATCACTATTTTTTTAAATAAAGAAAGAAATGGTCAGAGCACATTCAGGGTATACTAATCTGGCAAGTGGGTATTCAGATGCAACACAGACCTCTATGATAATAAAGAGTTCTTTGGTTTATAAAAATAACCATCAAGGTAATTCAGCTAAGTATTTTATTTAGATTATATAGAAGTTTCTTTTCATAAAAAATACATCTTATGTAGTAGTAGAAATACAAGTGGTATTTTTAAAAAATTTATAAAAAATTCTAAATGAGTCTGAATGGCCATAGAAAAAACACACAAAGGGTATACGGTGTGGGTGTGTGTGTGTGCGTGTGTGCAGGAAAATAGGAGGATAAAGATTAAAAAGTTAAAACATTAGAAAAAATGCATGTTGTGATAAATAATAGATGAATCAAGCAACTATTCAGAAAAATCTCAAGGGTGCTATGATTCTAAAATATACTATTGAGGGTATTTGGTGGCCTATGTTTTTATAGATCCACTATCTCCTTCTTAAGTGAATAACTAACAATTATGCTAAAAATTATTCCAGCATGAAAAATAAAAGTTCACAGGCACATAAGTAAATGGACAATAAATAATCTTCTACAGATGAACACACTTTGGTGGTTTTATTCTCTGGGGACATTTTTTTCCTCCCTGAACATTACTACTGTAAAAGCTCATTAATTTGAAAAATAGAATATTAAAAAAATCATTTGATTAATTTATTGAAATCTAAAGTCCACATTTTGTGTCAACTAAGAAGGCAGGTTTTTCTTTTTTTTAATAAATGAGAATCATACTTTGAATCGCAGTTTACAGTTTGAACAGATCAATGTATAAAATGGAGTACCGTGATTTTTAATGTTTAATTATAATTGATGCTAAGATTTTTAATTTCAGGTAAAATTATTTAAGTAGAATCAGCTTAATGGACTTTTCAATTATGAGCAGATGATCCTAATGATTCTAATTTATTTATTTTAATGCATATCTTTAATAACAAAATTTATTCTTTTGGATATAGAATACAGATTCCATAAAGCAATTTAATATTTACATATGTGCAGTTGGTTCCCTATGAGAACTCAGGAAAGCCTCATTTTTCCAACATCCACATATCTTGATTCCCATCCACATATCTACACACACACAAACACACACACACACACACACGCGTGCGTATATTTCTATTTTGCGGACCATTTTAACCTAAGTAATAGACTATAAAAGTAACCAGTTATTCATAAGAGTAACCTAGTCTTATGCTTTACTTTTTAAGCTGGAAAATAGACAAATGATTCTAAAATATATAGGGGCGGACTCAAACATTCCCCTGCCACAGGAATTCAAAATGTAAATATGTTAAGTAGAACTAAGTGAAAGGAAAGTATGATTATATATCCTTAACTATGCAATGTGGCCTTGACTTTCCACAACCTATATAGGCTAAGAAGATTTTAACAGTTTCCAGCGTATAGCAGTCCTTCAAATCTTTGGCGTCCTTCCTCAGTTGCCATTGCAACTTTATTAAAGGACCTTGGTAAAGCAGATTATTATTTACCAAAGTGTGATCTGCATAACATTGTTCCTCAAAATATTGTAAGAGAATAGGAGATTCATATTAAAGTAAGATTATGAAATTCTGCACATTATATCTCATCCTTGAGGATTTGTAATGCACATATTCTTTTGACATCGCATCATAAACATGTTTCCATTGCATTCACTAATCTTTGAAAACATTTTTTCATGGTTATAGAATCAACTAATATATAGAGTTATGCAATTTATCCTTTGCTTTACTGTTAAAATAAGAATTTTTACTAGTTGAATTTTCAGGCTTACTTATGATTCATCTTGTGGAATAAATCACTGGAATTGAAAATAATAAGGTATCATACCTTTGGGTATTGTACTGTTCCTGATAAATATTGCCAAGTTGAATTCCAGAAAGTTAAACAGATATACAAATATATGATTCATATATTCCCCTTGTTACATACATAAGAACTTTTACAAATCAACATAAAAATCCTAAAAGAACAATGAGCAAAACACATAAAAATAATAGGACAATAAAATACTTGCAAATAAAAAATAATGTGCTAACTTTTCAATAACTAAGATAATGCAAAATAAATTGATGACTATCTATGTGTAATTTTCTAGCTTAACCAAAGTAATTCCAGAATTAAAATAATATTTTGGACTTGACAGTGCTAATGAGATGTCATCTTGGCCCCAATTTCTAAACAGCAATTTTGCAATATTTATCAAGCCTCCTAAAATAATGTATTGCCGTGTTTTGTTTTTGTTTTTAGAAAATTAAAAATAGGGACAGAAATATGTTGTTTAAAAGTGACCAGGCTGGGTGTGATGGCTCACGCATGTAATCCCAGATCTTTGGGAGGCCATGGTGAGAGTATTGCTCGAGCTCAGGAGTGACATAGCAAGACCCTGTCTCTACAAAAAATAAAAAAAAAATTAGCCAGGCCCGGTGGCGCATACCTGTAGTCTCAACTACTTAAGAAGCTGAGGTGGCAGGATTGTCTGAGTCCAGGAGGTCGAGGCTGTGGTGAGCCATGATTGTGTCACTGTACTCCAACCCGGGTGTCAAAGTGAGACCCTGACTTAAAAATAAATAAATAAATAAATAAAATTGTTTTAAGAGAAGACAGAGATATCTATGTTGATATGATTGATATTGACTAATGATATATTATCTTCTACTTCCTTTGTTAAAGCAACCCTCAAATATTAACTAGATGTATGGTAACCTAGAAAAAGACTGTAACTCTGATGAGACTTTCTTTCAGATAGACTGGTTTCAGGGCTAGGATCAGACCTAGTGAGTGTAAACAGAAAATATACATGAAATATCTGTGACCTTAATAAGCAGGGTAGCTTTCTATTATCCCTCTGTTGCTGTAATGTGGACTTGGTAGCAGGAGCTGGAGCTACCATCTTGGTCCAGGGACCAAGTCAATGGCTCTTGAGTCCAGATGACTTTGGTGTTACAGAAAAGTCACGGGCCACCTACTAAGGTTTTTATATAAGACATAAATAAAAGACTATCTTATTTAAGTCACGGTTATTTTGACTTCTTTTGTTATAGTAGCGAAAACTACTTCCTAAGTGCATGATATATGGGATATTAGGCAGCAACTAACAGTCTCCTAAAGACACAAGAGAAATTAATAAAATTATGTTGCAGGAAGAATGCAAAATGCATTTTGCCAAGTTTCCAAATCAGAGATATTAAAGGAAGGAAATCTGCAAAATGTTAATTGGAGCAAAGTTGTAATGGTGAGAGATGGGATTAGAAGTTATTTTTGAGACGTGCGTCTTATTCCAGTCCAATTATGAAAAAAATCCCAATCAGGGGACATTTTGCAAAATACATGACCAATACTTCCTAACACTGACAAGGTCTTCAAACACAAGAAAAGTTTCATTAACTGTTGCTGCCATGAAGAGCTTAAGGAGACATGATGACTAAATGTAATATGATGTCCTGGAAGGGATCAGAAAAAAAGACTAAGAACATCTGAAATATAGACTTTAGCTATAATGATATATTAATATTGGTTCATTCATTGTGACAAATGCCCTACAGTGATGTAAGATGTTAACAGTAGGGAACACAGCTTGTCATCTGTATGGAAACTCTCTACTACCTTCATAACTTTTCTGTAAATATAAATATTTTCTAACATTTTAGTAAAAAACTGTTCTTGATAGTGGGTGCAGGGCATGAATTACCAAATTACCAAATTACTGTTGCAGGCAGCAGAATTTGGTACTGATCTGTTAGCTCACCTTGTCTGCATCAGCACAAGCACATCCTGCAGCATCTCCAGATTCCAACAAATTCCTCTTTCAGCTTCTCTGACTCCTGAGCTATGTGTGTACTTAGCTTCATTATGAAGCACATCAGTTTCTCCTGCACGTCACTGGCATCACTGAATTCGGAGGTTTGAAGACAGTGATCAACCAGTCCAGGTCCCAGTTCTTTTACATGGATTCCAGTTTGCCCGCACTCTCTCTGACTTCATGTCTCTCTGACTTTCCCAACCATCTGCTCGACTTACTTCAGGCCCACCCCAAGATGGAAGCAACAGAAGAATATAAACTGTTTCACTCATTTCCAACAGTCATATGGTAAAATCCATAAAATAAATTCCATATATTATATCTTCGCTAAGGTTGTTTCTCTGATAAAATCTTGCTTGCTCCAACTAAGTAATCTATTAGGACCATTATTAAAAATATTTATTAAGCACTGACTGCCTTATTTCAAGGACTAGGGGGTCACAGAATTAATCACAAGGGGACTGAGGATAAGAAGGCAAAACGTCCTTGATTTTGATACAGCATCTTCGAACCTCCTTAAAAACTGCCATTTTCCAAACTGAATCAAGATAAACAACAACCATTTGTTGAATTCTTCACAGAAGAATTAATAATACTAATGCAATCTACTATCTAATCGCTACATATTCTAATTTTTTTTCTACTTTCAAATTCATTACATCTATAATGAAAATAAAAGATATTTTTAGTGGTCAAAAGACATAAAATGATTAATCACATATCTACTAATGACATTTTAAAAGTACCTCAGCCCAGAAATGTGACACTACAATCATTAAAAATCAGATTCAATTTTCAAAGATACTAATCTTAAACTTTATACTGCTGGCAGAAACATAAAATTAAATCCAGTAAGCTCAGATGCTTTGGATAATGGAAAAGCTCAGCTCTATGGTGCTGCCAGAAAATAATATGCTCTTAGAAATTCTGCAAGTTGAGTAGGGAGATAACTGATCAGAATATGACAAAGTGATGTTACAAATTGTTCAGAACAGAAAAATTCTGGATCCAAAGAATTTTTTTTTCTTTGAGACAGGGATTGAGGTCCAAGAGCAGCATAATGGTACCAAATGGATAAAAACAACAATAAAGTCACTTCTCATGCATAATGCATAGGCATCCTCTATTGGAGTTGATATCACCATCTGGTGTCTAATTATTCCCGCCTCACACCACACGGTGGTATGCACCTAATGGAATGACTGTACATTATAATAACTCAGTACACAGACTCTTTGCTGCTAATTATAAGGTGCTAGTTGTTGTTGTTTTAAAGATCTTGGAAATCCCAAGGATTTTGATGTTCATTGCTTAAAATAAATATTTTGTAGAATGACACTACTAGAAAAAGATAACTATAGTTAACTTTTTTTTTCTAAATGACCTATTGTTCCTTTAAGTTTTGCTTCTTCTAAGATTTGTACCATAGCAATTAAGGCACTGCCTCCCTGTTTTCATCACATAGTCAATATCCTTTTTTTCTAAAGGAAAGCTTTTATTTTGATTGATTGGTATATATCTTCAAGTTGTGGACATCAAGGTTAATAGTTATTTTTTGTTTGTTTCTAAAATCACAAAGAAGACAATAATTCTTATGAAACCATTCATTTACTCAAGAAGCACTCATTGCATATTTACTAGGTATCAGAGACTATTTAGAGTCTGAGGGAATAAAAATAACCTCTTAAAGAGGACTCAGGTTAATTAATTTAAAAATAGCTGCAGATAAATGATTACAATAAAACTTTGTAAATGCTTTACAAGCAGTATTCACAGGCTCTTAATAGAGTAGGGAGGGAAAATTCTCTTTCATCTTTTAAACCCTGTAGATACTGATCATTTTCTTAGTTGGGGTTTTAGTTATCTCTTGCTGCATAATAACCTGCCACAAAATGTAGTGGCTCAAAGCAATATCCATCATTTAACTGCTCATGATTTTGTAATTTAGTTAGGCTTGGAGGAGACACCTTGTGATGGTTCCATAGGTATCCCTTGGGAAGGCTCAGCAGGAGCTGAAGGATCAATTTGAAGATGGCTCATTCACATGGATAAAAAGTTGATCTGGCTTCAGCTGGTAACTTAGGCAGAATGGTCAGTTGGGGACCTCAACGATCTATTTGGTTGCTTAGGCTTCCCCACAGAATGGCACCTAAATTACAAAAGAAAGGAAGGGAAAGTCCCTAGTCTTCATAGAGCATAAGCCCAAAACTGGCACAGTATCATTCTGCCATATTTTAGATATAGGTCCAGTCCAGGTTCAGTGGGATAAAGAATTAGACCACACTTCTCAGATGTCTATTATTAGCTATTTTTAATTCACTAGTTAGTATGAAAATTAGCAAGCAAACATAATCCTTTAAGTACTCCAGGTACTTTAGGGAGTAAAGTAAAGGCTTACTTCACTTAAAATCCAGCAATTCTGAGAGGGAGACGCTATATTCCAGGGAATATCTAAAAGACAGGGTTTAATTATAGATTTGTTAAAACAGCTTGTGTTAATGAATAGAAATTTTTGTCCATATACAAACACAGCTTAGATAAATTTTAATTGCAGATCAAATTCTATACATATAGCCAACATTTAGGAAATACTTGTTATGTACGATAATGTGATGTTTTATACAATATTTTATCTACTCATCACAATAAAACTTTCAGGTAAAATTATTATGCCAAGTTTACACATAAGAGAACTGAGATTAAGGGAAACGAGTCATTTATCTGAGATGATGCAGGTAGTATGGGGAAGAGCTTGGATTCAAACCCAGGATGTCTTTCTTCAAAGTCTAAGTACCATTCAGTATTACTAATGCACAGATACATTCAATATTAAGTTTCAGAAATGTATTACTGTCTATTTTTATATTTGATATATTCTATGCCACTTACAAATAAAACAGAATATTATTTATTATAAAGGGGGTTGAAAGTCTGATAACATAATTTCTATTCTGCCAACATGATTAATGAGTTGATCAATCAAACTTTACTCTACTATAAATTCCAACTTATAAAACAGTTTGCAACTAAAATATGTATTGTATAGCACCAGCTGTATGTGTGTGTTTAATACATACATAGATGTGTCAAAAATTAATATTTAGAGTAAATAGGTAGAACTGGGAGACAAAATTATATATATTTAAAGAACACATTTAGGTACCAAATGCTATATTGAGTCATTTAGTGGCTTAAATATTTATCCTTCTTTATCCCTCCTTTTTCTATTTCCTATAATCCATGATGGAAGGGAATAGGTCATACAAGGTGACAACCTAGTATATATTAAATGAAGGAATATAGTTTAGAAGTCCTTTATGAAATATTTATGAAAACAATTAATTGAGGTGAAAAGTCAATCAAAAAACCCACACCCATAATATTAGGTCAAATATAATCATATTCAACAATTTCCCTATGAGTCCTTTGCTCTTCATTTTTGTTATGCTAAGAAAAATTACATGAAAGTACGTTATAGTTATATTTTTAGACAATTTTTCAAAACCATTTGATAGCAGAGAAGAAATACTGAAGAGCTTTTTGAAAAATTACTGTGGTATTTTCTAGAAGTTTTCTCCACTAATATTAATTACGCTATCCCTAGAGTCATGAGCTCAGGCGGCTTTTTGAAAAAGCAAATGCACTCACTAACAAGTGAATATTTTATGTTTTCAATTCATTACCATTTGACCTGAAACATTTAGAGTTGCTTTTTTTTTTCTTTTATTGGAGTCTGTCACCCAGGCAGGAGTGCAGTGGCACCATTACAACTCTCCACAGCCTCTAACTCCTGGGCTCAGGCAATCCTTCTACCTCAGTGCTCCAAGTAACCAGGACTACAGGTGCGTGCCACCACATCTGACTAATTTTTCTGACATGAGATCTTGCTATGTTGCCTAAACTGGTCTCCAGCTCCTGGGCTCAACCAATCCTTCCTTCTGCCGCGATCTCTCAAACTGCTGGGATTACAGGCATGAGACACCACTCCCAGCCCAGATGCTTTGCTTTGCTTTTCTTATTTTTACTTTATTTTCAAATAATCTGTGTACTATAAAGTTTACCCAAATAAAGTTTATAATTCAGTTGCTTTTAGTTTATATACCAAGTTAAGCAAGCATCACCATCATCTTAGATTTTCATCACCCCAAACAGAAACATGTTTCCAAACAATAATCACTCCCCCACTTCCCACCACCAGCCCTAGGCAACCATAATCTATCTTCATTTATCATTCCCTTCAGATAGAAAAGTAAGGAAAAGGAACATCTTCTCAGATTATGGAAACTGTAGTGTGTAATTCATGCATCTAAATTGCCATGCATCTGTCTCATGCTATACCTTTAAGTACATCCTATGAAACAATCAAAATACTTTTACTGAAATACAGGAGTATTGCAATGAGAGTCAGCTCAATTTCCAGCTCAAGAAACATGAGCTACAGTCACTTACTGAAGTAATATTGAGCACATACTTCTCCGGAATGAAGGGCTTTTTGCTTGCTTGTTTAGTGGCCTTGTTGTTGTTGTTTTACTCTTGTTCCCCATTCCTAAATTATGTTTATGTTCCTACACTCATTCTCAAAAGCTTTTTTTGTTGTTTACCGCAAGTAATCTCTCTTATCTAATGCACTGAGACTCTTTCTTTTTTTCTTTTTTACTTTGTCAAACTTGGATAACTTCTATTTCATTTTTTTTTAAGTTTTTCTCACCCTTTGTATTTGTAACATCTCATTTCCTCCACTTTACCCCCCAATGTGTCCCTGTGTTTTTAGTGTCATTGATTAACCACGTCTTGCATAACCTAATGCAAGTGATGGCCTTGTAATTTACTAGTAGCATATCTGTTTCTCAAACACTAGCTTTTTCTATTGTGGGAATGAAATATATACATTTTTTTCTGCTTTTTTTTTTTTTTTTAAGAGAGATAGACTATTTCTCTGTCACCCAGGCTTTACTGCAGTGGCACAATAATGGTTCACTGCATCCTCAATCTCCTGGGGTGAAGCAATCCTCCCACCTCAGCCTCTCAAATAGTTGAGACTATAGGCATGTGCCAACATGCCTGGTTAATTTTTTATTTTTTTTGCTTAGACGAGGTCTCACTATGCTTCCCAGGCTGATCTCAAATTCCTGGTCTCTAGCAATCCTCTTACCTCAGTCTCCAAAAGTGCTGGGGTTATAGATGTGAGTCAGTGTGTTTAGATTTTTCTGGCATTTCTGATATAACTTTGTAGCATAATATAATATAATGGTTAAACACATGGATTTTGAGTCATATGACAGATATGAGTTTCCAATTCTGACTCGTGGTCTGCATGACTTATTCAACTCATTTGAATAATCTAAATTGCCATTGTTTTATCTGAAAAATAGGAATGGTAATAATATTGTTCTCATAAGGGAACAGGAGACAAACAGAACAAAGACAAAACCGATAACAGTAGCAATCATATTATGTCTATTATTGTTATAGACACACATTAAGCCTTCACTAGACCTTTTTTTGGAATGAACCTGGGCAAATTCCAGTTAAAATGTGATAATCACATGGGAAAATAAATTCTAAACAACAAACAGATTTAAACCAATTTCTTTCATAGCACAGCCTCCTTGAAGAATTGAAGAATTACTGTGTAAAACTATGCTAGAAGATTAACTAGTTGATTCTATGTCCTTTAGTCAGAATATGGATGAAATTATAGGCTTCTTAAAATTCTCCAATGATGGCTGGGTGCGGTGGTTTATGCCTGTAATCTCAGCACATTGGGAGGCCAAGGTGGGAGTATTGCTTGAGCCCTGGGGTTTAAGACAAGCTTTTGCAAAATAGTGATATGCCCTCTCAATTAAAAAAAAAAGACTATGATGCAGTTTAGCCCTATCCTGGCATACTAAATGGAATATAGATATAGATATAGATATACAGATTTTTTTTTCCATGACAAGTTTTTTTGGCCACCAAAACCTGCCAAGGATCTTGACAGGAAACCTAAGGAAAAAGGAAAAATAAAAGCAAGAAGTATCATATGGGAAAAAATATATATCATATGTAATATGTATAATATATAATATAACATATAATATGCATCAATATACTACACATAATATAGTATAATATAATACATGTAATATGTGATACATAATATATGAAACAATAAATTCTTAATTGTCCGAGATTCTGTTCCCCTCCCAGTTTGTAAGTTCCCTGAAAGCAGTCCTTGCCTCTTTTGAACATTCTCAAGTCTTCATAATAAATTGTGGTTGGAAGAATTAATAAATGAGTGAATTCAGAAGACTACTTTAGATATATTTATGTATAATAATGTTCTGTTCCAAATTTGTTCCTCTGAAAAAAAATAACAAGAAGTTGGTGTCAGAAATTATGCATGTGTGTGCAGCCATGCCTGCTTTCCATGACGTTGTTAAATGCACTCACATATATATCTGCAAAGTTGGAAGAAACTTGTTTGTTTTTGTCCTGAGAAAACCTAATTAAGTAAGGGACACCCTTTTGGCATGTTTCCTGAATAAGGCTTCATTACTCTAAGGTACATAAGCATCATTCCTGTGATTCACTCTAGAAATAAAACCACATACAATTCCTAAATATCTATTCAAAAGTTGATTAAGGCCAGGCAGGGTGGCTCACGCCTATAACCCAAGCACTTTGGGAGGCCGAGGTAAGAGGATTGCCTGAGCCTGTGGATTCCAGACCAGCCTGGGCAACTTGGTGAGACCTCATCACTTCAATAAATAAAAAAAAAAATTAGCCTAGCTGGGTGTGGTGGCACGTGCTTGTAGTTCCAGCTACCTGGAAGACTTGGCAGAAGGATCACCTGAGCCTAGCAGGTCAGGTCTGGGGTGGCTGTGAGCAGGCCACTGCACTCCAGCTTGGGCAACAGTGAGACTCTTACTCAAAAAGCAACAACAACAACAAAAGTTGATTAAATAAAATATACCAGGAATTGTGGTTAGTATCAATAGAAGTTGTAATTAACAATAGTAAAAATCAATTTTCAATTTAATAATATAGGTATAAAATGACAAAGTTTTAAAATTTAAAAACTAAAAACACTTGTGTTCTGATAGGTTGACCAAAGTTAATTAAATTATAGCAGAACCTTCTCAATTTTTTAAAAAAATAAATGGATAGAATTTTTCCAATTTTGTAATTGTACATATCAGCCCTTTTTAAATCTTTGGCACCTGCTTGAAAGTAAGAGCAGATAACAAATTGAGTGAACATGTAGCAAATAGATATCAACAGAAGAACTTGGAAATAGCCAATTGTGGTTAGTTTGACAGTTTTTTTCTTTCTTCTCATATAATTATTTAATTTGCATCCAAATATTATCGTGTCTATTTTCTACCTGTAAAATTAGTTTTGAACTTATATTATGAAATTATTATGCCAATATTTTATGATTTCATGCCCGTCTCAAAAAAATTTTTAAAAAGACAAGTTGACATTCATGATTCATGTAGTCTACTATCTGGCCTGATCTGGGATTCACTGGAGTATAAAATGGAACCATATATGCACTAATCCCAGCCAGTATCTTGAAAGCTGGGCCAAAATTTCTTCTTTCTTCTTCCCTCCTCACTACCACCACATAGCATTGTCCTTTCTTTCTTTCCTTTCTTCCTTCCTTCCTTCCTTGCTTCCTTCCTTCCTTCCTTCTTTCCTTCCTTCCTTCCTTCCTTCCTTCTCTCTCTCTTTCTTTCTCTCTCTTCTCTCTCTCTCTCTTTCTCTCTTTCTTTCTCTCCCTCTCTCTCTCTTTCTCTCTTTCTTTATAAATTAATAAAACAACATCTGATATGCATCCTGGAAGGTAGGTATATAATCTGGAAAGTGTGTGTGTGTGTGTGTGTGTGTGTGTGTGTGCATGTGTGTGTGGGGGGGTTAAACAATTTGAATAAAATCCTTATATGTTATTTTTGTCTTTTTTGCTTAAAATGTACAAAGTATATAAAAATCAGTTGTTTTGGTCAATATATTTTTAGCAGACACTTTTGATAGAAGAGTATAATTCTTCATTTAAGAGAGTGTTTCTATTTCTCTATCAGCAATTTAAAAGTCCGGGTGTTTGCAGCTGTTGGCACTAAACCAAGGCTAGATTTATCTATAAGCACCAGCTGATGCCTAAGCAAAGCCTCACAGGGTGCAGTTCGGCTGGTGGCCATGATGGTTTGGGGACTGAATTACTGCTTTTAGGTCCAGAAACACGATTTGGTTGCTATAACCAAATGTAATAAGTTTTACAGGACCTAACATGCTTATCAAATCATAAGAGATTCTCTGAGAAAACTCAAATATTTGTAGTTTCTGCTAACTCAGGCATTCATTCCTTCACACAAACTCTTTTCTCTAACTGGAATACCCTTTCCTAACTGTTCTGACAAACTGTGCTAAACTTTTCCAGACTCAACTCAAATAGTAGTTCTACTGCAACTGATTCCCTGACTTTGGAGTTCTTCCTATATGTCAAATTGCATTCTGTATAATTTCTTTATCATCATCAACTTCTTTTATCTTTTGTGTGTTTGCTGTTTGTTAGCCTGCCTGCCTCTCTTGTAAGGTAAACCTGCTTTGTGCACGGGAGGCCACATATCTTCATTTCTGTGTCACTGATATCTGACAGAATTCCTGGAGTCAAAAAACATTTTTTAAAAAATCAAATAACAGAATGAAAGGACTAATGCATAAATAAGTGCCAACTCATTTATTTTCATAAAAGTATATATGCAAATTATTTAAGAACATTTACAGTTGCTGAACAGATCATTCTTAATGTAACTCTTTGCACAAGTACAGAATTATAACTTAGGGAAGTGAATTTGGTTATCTTAGTATAAAGGGAACAAATAGGAGAGTCTACTAAACAAAGCATTGTGTGTGTGTGTATGTTTGTGTGTGTGTATGCCCATACACACCCTACCTCTGTAGCGACACACCCATCCACCAGGCAGGAACACAACTGCTATTCCATGTCTCACATATGCATTTAATAGGACTCACCAAGACCAAAATATTCATTTTGTGGGTGAAAAAAAAAGGTTCAACTCTGTTGACTTTACAGCTTTCCCCTTTCCTCATCCATTTTCCTATTCCTAACTTGTATTTTTAGTCATAGTCATACTGTTGTTTAAGGTAATAGTGATAATATGTACAGACCTTCCGTTCTTTAAACCTATATTGAAATCCAATTTAGTCATTTTTAATATGTTTAGTGTCATCTCTAGCACCTAATAAAAACTACATAGTGCTAAAGAAATCAAAGTTAGTTATATTCATTTTCTAGTAATTTCTTCATCTAATGTATTATTTATGTTATGTATTAATCTGTCCTAGGGTCACTGAGTTTCTATTAGTAACCTTGATGTCTTTGTTTCATAGTAAGCATATGTTGCCAGAAATTTTTTTTAAATGTAGAATTTAGAAGAGAAAATATCATGTCAACAATGAATAGTTCATAAAATATTTTAAGTCCTTTTAATAATTTCTTATGAAATTATTATAAGGTTTGATTAGTCTACAAACTCAAGAAAAGAACAGTATTGATGTTTAGATATTCAAGAAAAGTGGAATCCACCTATATAAATGCACTATCATGTTATGTCTTTAATTTAATGTTGTGTTGTTTCTTCTTTCAGAAATGATTGTGAGATTTAAATTACATTTAACTTTGTGTGTGAAGAATGGCACTCTACTTTTAGCTATGCCACAGCTAAGTTTTTTGATGTTGGCCAGCAAATATAACCCTCTGAATCTAAGTTTTCTCTTCTGTGAAATAAATAAACCAAATTTTCTCCTAGGTATTGAGAGAACATTGTTCTATTCTGTGATGGAATATTATCAGAGATATGTGAGACATCAGAGTTACCATAGAATGTCCATCACAATATGCAGAATTTTTTCTGGGTTACTTCCCCCTGATATAGGTAATTCGTCTCACTATGGCAACATTCATTATTTAAATTGACACCTGCAAGCTCAATGCCCAATTAAAAATGATTAGAAGCACATTATAAAAAATTATAAGGCTATATGTAGACACATTTGATTAAAAAATTTATCCTTCAAAACTTATCCTTTAAGTCTGCATTGCAAATTCCTGTTTACTTCTCCCACTAGAATGAAAGCATTATTTTGTAAGAGAGAACATCTCATTCATTTTTGTTTCTTCAGTGACTCATAAATGGCATGCATATAATATCTATTGAATGAATACATGAGTGGAAACTTTACATATATCACATATATATTTCATGTTTCTTCTATCTCCTGGAAATACACAAGCAGCTTATATTATTGTAATATTCCATATACAAATACCAAAAAAAAAGTATAAATGACTAAGGAAGAGTTGTAAAGGTCAAGCTGCAATTAGAAACTTCAGGACTCTTTTGGCCTGAATCGCTTAGCTATATCCCCAGATATTAGTGCCTGTGCATTTTGTCATATCTTTCTTCCTACATCCATGGTTAACTTCATCCAAATATGTTTGTATGTGTTTGGATATTTGCAGTATGCTGAGGATAATGAGTGAATATGAACACGTCTCGTCAAGAATGTATTGATACATTTTATTCACCTATGTGTGAGATTTCTAAACTGTATATTAATAATATATTAGGTATTGTAAGGAATTAAAAAATTAGAGACCTATTGTTTCTCAGTTTTGGATCTTATATATTAATATTTACACAACCGTAAACATACAGACATGTTAGTGACTGATGTTAATTACCACCACATTTGCTTTTGTCTACTCAGCTTTTACCTATTCCTGGATGTCACCTTGTTGTCTAATTGCCATTTCCTTGGATGAGTGTAGATTGTCTCACTGCATTTCTCCCATTAGGTTCCTCACAGAAGAGTCAACATAATCCTACAATTTATGATTTTTCTGTCAGTTCTTTCTGGCAGATATCAGAAATATTTCAGACAGTAAAACAACCATTGCTATCAAAATATTTGAATCATAATAGCTAGGAAAATGCTAATTTCTTTGGGAAATTATCCACTATCTTTTTAATTGTAAATATATTTTAAATTCGACAAAAGTGATATGTATTTACAAATCTTATCAAATGAGTGAAATAATCTATATACATTCTGGAGGTTTCCAATATGAGACTATTATAAAACTACCCTTATAACATCAATTTGATTCGGATGATGAATAACACACATCCATTAGAGAAAGAATTTCAACTGTGATTGAAATTTCAATTTCCAAAGAGCTGTAGAGTTTCTCATACTAGGACAAGCCACTATTATTTTAGCATAGGTGTTGTCCTACCAGTCTTCTGCACATTTCTGAAAAGTAAAATAAGGACCAATCCTGCTCCCACATGTAATCTATTTTCCTTTCTTCTCCACTCCCAAAAAAGTATTTGTTGAACAGCAATTGTCTTGAGAATAGGACTCACTGTTATGTAAAGAAACTGATTTGAGAATAATATAAAATCCTATATCTTTCAGAAATTGCTTTGGATGTACAGTGGTTTGTTTTCCAACTCTTCCTTTGCCAATCCAGAACTTGGAGTGCAAACTCTTTGTTTTTTTGTTTGGGTTTTTTTTTTTTTTCCTTTTGCTGTGGGACTACCTATAGCCCCCACAAGGCTGAAGTCAGACTAGTGAAACATCTGTAAAACTGCAGATCAGGTTTTCAGTGCTCAAAGAAATGAGCAGTTTTGAAGTACGCATTTGCTCATCAGTATTCCGTACCATCTTCTTAGCATGAAGGAGAAAAATACACCAATGAACCTAAGAAGAA